>JAODTR010004757.1:0-11834 GCA_025399935.1 Amblyopsis rosae | reverse complement strand
CATCTTGAAATATGTTGTATTTCTTCTTCCAAAAATAATGGAATCGAAACTGGGAATCGAAAAGAACCGGAATCGATGAGCAGAATCAGAATCGGAATCGATTAAATTCAAACGATACCCAACCAGCGCCTACAAGTTAAGTGTAAATATTCCGGTATGTGGCCAGATAATGACGCTGCAGAGAAAAATAATTCTGATGGCCCACTAAGCAAACTTGTCTGCACTGGCACTCTCAGTTAACACATGACTGATTGGAAGTGGAACCACGTTTAGCAGATATCCAGTGCGCGCCGCACGATTGTCCTTGTGCACGGGATTTCATAACGATGCGCAACTGCGCATATTTTAGCTGCGAACATAGTGGTTAGAAGTCACTCGCACAAAAATATTTTTTCATGTGTACACACTAATAATTTTAGTCGCATTTGCGAGTGAAATGGTTGCACTGTAGAGCCCAGTCAGTTGACTGCTACGCCCATCATTCAGTGACTAATGGTTCAGCGAAATACCGGAAATTAGTTTTAAAATCATATCACCGTTATTGAAAAAATTGTATTGCGGTATATATTTAATTCTCCAGCCCTATTGCATATGCAAGGCAAATTATTGTAGCCTACATGCAGAGTTTATCCTACAAAGTTTTGTTTGTTTTTTGTACAGGTCAAACATGTCTGAACTTTTTATGGAATGTGAAGAGGAGGAGTTGGAGCCATGGCAGAAACAAATACCAGAAGTCAACTTGTTAGATGACGATGATGATGATGAACCAATCTTTGTGGGAGAGCTAAGTATGTCTTTCTGTTTTTTGTGTGGTCTCATTATTTAATGTCAGCAATGTGACAAACCACAATGCAAATTATTCCATGTCTGCTTATGTTGATATGGGATATTAAAGTCACTTGTAATTTTAAAGAAACTTTACTTGTTGGTCTCCTTTTTTAGAAATTTGAATAAATAAAATGTATTAAACATTTTAAAGAAAATATAATCTAACCAGCTATCAAAATAAATGAGTAATATTAACATATGCTGCAGAGTATGGACTAAAAACATGAATATGCAGTATTAGTATGCATACAGTTCACTGAAGTCTGTTTTATCATGTGTCCTTACAGCAAATACCCAAAGGAATAGTAAACCAAATCCAACGCCTTTAAAGACAAATGATGCTGGACTACAAGGATTGCAGACTCTTTCTACTCAATCCACCAGAGGCCCAGTACCTATAATGGTTCCATCAAATATACTTGGGAAGGGAGCAAACAGTGCAACATCCACTTTAACAACAATAACTCCACAGCCTGTCATTATCAATAACCAGGTTTTCTTAAGATTTTCTTGTTTTATTCTAATCAGTTATTATAATCTCGGTATCCTTCTTTATGAACAATTATGCTGAAGGACAACCTTCTTGTATAGTAGATATGCAAATCCTAAATCTTTTTTTTTTGTGTGCATATTTTCTTTTAGGGCTTCATTGTGACACAGCCACAGTTAACAAACACAGAGTTAATTGCATCTCTTGGTAAACAGTATCCACCTGGAACCTCATTCACAATAGTTCAAGGTAAAGATGTGTTTAATTAACTTAAATTGTATACAAATTTGACTTTTCTGACAAGTAACCTTGTTATTATTATTCTTTATTTTTATAGCAGGTCAGCAGCATATTCTGCAACAGATGGCTCCAACCAAGGTATCTGGTGTTGTTCATAGGCCCCAGGTGCAGCAGATCAACAACAACATAGTAACTTTGTCCAATGTTCAGAGTCCTGCCATATTTTCAACAGCATCCAATCAGCTACAGTTTAATCAGTCCAACTTGCAGCCTGTTCAGCTCTTTTCTGTACCTGTTGAGGGTAAGGATATGTTTTTATAAAGGTGTGAAACATAGTATATATGATACAGCAGCAAGGATAGAATCATGCAGGCACGGTAATGCATGCATTGTTTTTTTCACACAGATCAAAGCTCATTGAAACGAAGACTAGTGCCACAGCAACATGATGAATTACTATTAAAGAAAACAAAGGTTGATATAAGTATGTGTTCAGCAATGGTCATTTAAGTGTTATTTTTATAATCTATTAGAATGCAGGGAAACTTTGTCTTTAAGGAAGATAATTTTAGAACTGGTAAAATACAAAATTATATAAATAAATAAAACCAAGTAAATGTAATTAAAATGTAAACATAATCCAGTGAACCTAAATCACACGATTTATTCTGACCAATTTGATTTATATGATTTGTAAAACTCAGATGGCATTATTGATCTGCATTTTTTGCTATTTGTCTCCCTTCTTAAATTGTGAAATGTGCATTATTCATGCTTGTCTTCAGAATACTAGCATTAGCAACAATACAGTAGTTATAGTAGTTTTGTTTCTGTTTGTTAGCTATAAACTTTGATCGGCTCGACAATTGCTGTGGACCTTCATATTTTATTTCTTTTTTTGTGTGAATTACCTATTACTTTTTTTTGTAGAAACACCCAAAGTGAATGATTCAATGGAAAATGGGCTCTATATGAAAAATTGTCCAAAGTGCAACATAGAATTCCGTCAACATGAAGACATGAAAAGTCACAGGATGGTAAGAACAGCCAGTAGGAAAAGTAATGTCTGTTAACTTAAACATAAGTGTCTTCTAGAATGTAAATTTGTAATAGTGTGTTGCAGTCTTCATATTATATGGAATGTTGTCTTTACTAGATTTGCTGTGCCAGCCTCATGGGGTCTCCATCAGTCCAAAACACTGATTCGCCCACTGCAGTCAAGCGTATCATGCTTTTGTCTGACTTTTACTATGGAAGATTTGACGGTGAACAGCTAAACCAACAAGTGACCAAGTCTACCAATACCTTCAAGTGCAAGAGCTGTTTGAAAGTACTCAAGAATAATATCAAGTATGGCAGGATTTAAATTAATAATAACTTTATTGAACAGCAAACCACCAGTGTAAACAAACTTAAACATACCCGGCCATGGTACGACCTGTGGGTCTTCAGTACAACATACACTGTGCATTTTACCAATAAACCCATATGAGACAAGGGTTTTCATAGTCTTCCAGAGTTTACCCTACCACTGTTAACGCATTAGCGATTTTTTTTTCTTGACTTTTAGTGAGTTTGTCAGGGCAGGCTACAGCTTACTTCTGATGCTTAATTAGCCAATTTGTCTGCAGATCAGGGCTTTAATGGTGTGGCCACTCCAGCGCTCTTTCCAATGCATTTGGTTTTTCCTAGAGATGTTGGATAGCATTGCCATGCACGCTCCCTGCCACATTGCAAATTTGATGCCCAAAGTGCAATACATCGAAAACAGAATTTCACAATATGGATTTCTCGCAAAATATAATATTGCAAATTATCAACGTTGGCCAAAAAGTAACAATATTGTCATAAGCTGCATGTGCTTGCTTCAGTCTGCATTGTTTTTGCAAAGGATGTAAGCGATCTAATGTAGTATCGAAGTAAGCATAGTTAATATGCGTTTTGTGGAAGATTGTGATATATAGTGTTACGACCTGGCTCATGGGCCGTAAACCAAACAAACTAATCAAACCAAACACTTGACTAACAAACAGAATAACCTAGAATGAGGTGTGAATGTCTGTAGGTGTATGTACTGAATATATGATGTGCGTGTTGCATGCTAACCTAACAAAGAACCTAACCAACAACAGCATGTGTGGTGCCAGGAGGGTCACACAGTGTGCAGCAACACACCTATATATGTGACATTCCCAAGTGTACTTAATTGGCCTAATTAGGGCCTACCCAGCCAATAAGGACCAGAGGCCTGCTAAAACAAGGCAGGGCCGTCACAATAGTAAGTGTTCATGAGGTCTAGCATGTTTTAGTTTATGTAGCCAGAACAGTTTCAGTGTTTTTGGCCTTATCAAACAAAAAATCCTTTAATTTTTTTTAAATATATTATCGGCAGGAGTATAAACAATATATGTGGTATTTCACATTTCATCACAAAATCTGAAAGTTGTAATTCAATGTCTAAAAGACAGCACCATACTTACCTAGCTAATCATTCCTTATAGCAATGGTCTCTGACTAAAATCAAAATTCTAATCCTATCTATTTTTGTCTTTTTTTTTTTTTTTTTGTGGCGATTGTCTAGAGCTCAGGAAGGTCCAGGACTCAATTTATCCTTTAACATTTCTATTTGTCATCACTTTGACTAGAAATGTCAGTTCTACATTTATTTGATTCCCTTTAAATTATAGTGAAGGGGTTAAAGAAATTCTACTGAAATATTTATTCTGTACGTTTCTATTATGTTAACCTGTTTTGAAATATTTAAATGTTTTTACACATTTTTCTTGGTTACACATGATACAATAATTTAGTTTAAATTACATGGCCTAAGAAAAGAGTAACATATGCCTGATGCCCACAAAGAAATAATAGGCCTCTGCCCTCATCACAGTATTCTTTCCTTATGGATAGCAACATCAAACTGTTTCCCTCATGGGCCTAAAGATGGAAAAATGACTGCTAGTTTAGGTGGCGTAAGAACGGCTCCTTTTTGATTAAATAATTTTGCTTTAGAACATGGCAAAAAAAGGCACTGTAAGCTGCTTTTAATGGGGAAACACATTTATACGACAACAACACTCTTGCAGCAGGGGTCACAGTTCACCCGCATAACATTCTCTATTAGGGGAGCTGAGGTAGCATATTGTACAACATTGTGAAAAATGGGCCGTGCCTTGTCAGGGAAGCAGTGTCAGGTACATGTGGAGGTGCTCATAGCAGCCATGGGGCACCACATCATTAAGCAAAAGAAAAAGCTATGTGTAATTGCTTGTATTATAACTGCCATTATACATGCTTAGAAAGCGGGTTGCAGATTGTTTGTTTAAAAAAAAATAATAATTCTTTAAGCCTCTGGAACCCGTGCATAACTATTGAATGCCCAAAGGCAAATGCATCATTAAGTTGTGTAGTTTTATCTCAGTATTATCACAGTGTATGTTTATTTAATCATTAAATCGAGCCCTACTTTTGACAGAAAGCAATTGCATAGAGTTGAAAAACTGAAAAAGAGCTCATAAAATATAAATCTATATTGGCATGCAATAGATTACATTTAAATGTTGACTGCAAATTTCCAGGTCTAGTATTCGTTGCTTAGCATAGTCGTGCATTTCTAAAATACAGCATCACTTTATTGCATGGGTTTATTGTTCATGTGGTAAAAATGAATATACTGTATACACTATGTTTAAAGTTGACGGCTAATAACCCTAGTGTGATGTTTGAGTGTTAAACTGTCTATCTGTGTGTGTTTGCGCAGATTCATGAACCATATGAAGCACCACCTGGAGTTGGAAAAGCAGAATAGTGAGAGCTGGGACAGCCACACAACTTGTCAGCACTGCTACCGCCAGTACCTGACTCCATTCCAGCTGCAGTGCCATATCGAGAACGCTCACAGTACTTCTGAATCCGCAAGTAAGATAACCCTAACCATTTATGAAGAATTATGCATTACTGCAGTGAAGAGCCCTATGTAATTTTACTTTTATTTTGATCTCAGCTAATTGCAAAATATGTGAATTGGCATTTGAGTCAGAGCAAGTACTTTTGGAACATATGAAGGACAACCACAAACCTGGAGAAATGCCTTATGTCTGCCAGGTTTGTTTGTTTTTGAAACATCTGTTTGTCAGTGGAAATAATATTGTCAGTGACTTTAAAGTTTGTTTGTTATATACTACAGGTGTGCAATTTTAGGTCCTCTTTCTTCCGTGATGTGGATGTACATTTTCGTACTGTGCATGACAACACTAAAGACCTGCTGTGTCCCTTCTGCCTCAGAGTTCTTAAGAGTGGTCATGTGTACATGCAACACTTCATGAAACATCAGGTATGTCTTGTCTATTCTGAAGCCAGGATGTGCCCAAAAGCTGGGTACACACTAGACAATCCTACCAACTTACAAATCACAAGAGACAACACACCTAATGATATGTTTTACTGTTTTGATTTGTGTGTGGAGGGCAACAATCTGGCCAAAACAGCACACCTCACCAACCGATTCTATTCCTGAATAACCCAGTCCTGAATTCCAAAAAAAATTTCTTCACAATGTTAAAAAGAAAAACTGAAAATACAGTAGACAAGTTGCAGAGATGATGTGAAAATGAATATAGTATCCCCGCCACAATGTGAATAAAATCACTTAATCTTTTGCCATTATTGCTTCATGTGTGATTGTTGGTATCACATTAAATCAGCCCATGTAACAATCAACACATAACTCTAAAATCCTACCTACACAACTTTTATAGGGCAAATTATAACTGTTAAACTCTAACGTCTTTCTTAGCAAGCCCAAAAGAAGCGCTGAAGATGGCAACACAACAAATTTCTATTCTAAAAACAAGAAAAGTAGTTGCATACAGAAATGTTTATTTTTTTCTTCTAATAATCAGAGAAAAGGAATTCATCGCTGTGGAAAATGCAGACTTAATTTCCTCACCAACAAAGAACGAATTGATCACAAGATTAATTTCCACAAGACCTTCAGAAAACCTCCACCCTTGGAAGGGCTTCCACCTGGCAGTAAGGTCTGAGCTTGTCCTTGTGAATGACGTTTAAGGCCCTGTGTCCACATAGCGCTTATTTCTAACAGTTTTGCACTGGCAGGCCGCTGAGGAGCGTTCATTCCAAAGCTTCATTAAAAACAACTGCGCACAGGTTTTGTTTCTATGACAATATCTTGAATGACGCTATGCAAGCTAAAAACAAGCTTGCGTATGGTGATAAATGTACTAGCAACATTTAGTGTTTACAATATGCCCATGCAAATTAGATTGTCTTGTTGTGATAATAGTGACATGTTGACATGCAGCTCACGGTAGACATGGGCTACGGTCAAAACTCTCCTCTCAACTTGACCGTACTAGTTTTCTTGGTTACCACGGTGGAGAGTCCCGCCCCATCCGAATAGTTGCCTGAAAAGGAGCTACAGATGACATCAGCGCTTTTCTGAAAAGTTCTGATATTTTTAACTTGAAGCGCTCAGAGCAGCCACACACAAAAGATGGCACGATCTGAAAAAAGACGCTGGGTGAAGCACTTTTTTTCTCGATTGCTGCATGCGGCCGCATACCCTCTATCCTCATTGGTAACAAATGGAAATAAAGACGCTGGTGCTCAGAAAAAAAATGCTGTGTGGACACAGGGTTTAACTTGGATGTTATTTATCCCAAGAGTGAAAATTAAAGGTGTGTGTGTTGCCTTTTGCTTTTCACTTCCAGGTGACCATTCGAGCCTCCCGCACAGGAAACTTTCCCTCAACACAAACCCCACTGAATCAAACTGGCTTTAGTGC
The DNA here is from genome assembly GCA_025399935.1 of Amblyopsis rosae. Classification (NCBI taxonomy): domain Eukaryota; kingdom Metazoa; phylum Chordata; class Actinopteri; order Percopsiformes; family Amblyopsidae; genus Amblyopsis; species Amblyopsis rosae. The sequence goes on along the minus strand of JAODTR010004757.1, from coordinate 4,473 downwards.
AACAGCAGAAATGCCCAGTTCCAAGCATCTAGCCAAAGCTCAGTGCAATATACCCAAGTCCAAGTTGCACATCTTTAGCAGGGGTCAAGACAAATCTAAGAAAAAGGAGCGTCACGTTTCATTGTCTAATCTGGTGCTGCAGAAACTCAGGTTATGATTGTCTTAATCTTACTCATCATTATTTTGAACATTGCTTTTAGATTAATTCATCATGCAACATTAGTGAAAATACTAGTAGTATTGCTAAATTGTAGAATTTAATACTGGTATTAGCATAAGGGCAAGCTAGTGTGTTTCGAGACCTAATGTGTATAATATAATTGTGTACAATGTAAACAATGCACAATACCAATATGCCCTAGCATTGTATAGACATTTCTCATGATGAATATTTGTGACCTAGTTGTACTTGATGTGTTAATCACATTATTTTCCGTTTTTAGAGTTGATGGAGGACATTACACCTGCATTGAGTGTGACACAAAGATCGATGACTTTTTTTCTCATTATCCAATGACATCAAGTTGTGGTGCATGCACTTATCGGACAAGTTGTAAAGTCTCCATTGGAAATCACATGATCAGGTGACATTTTTATTGAATTATTGTGTGTGATGTGCTATTTTTTCTGACTTGACTTAATTGTTTTTAATATATACTTGCTAGGTTTCACAGTTCCATCACAAAAGGCAGATTTTGGCGAATGGCAAGTCGGAAAAGAACTTCACCATTGAAGTATGCTATAAGAAAGCATATTATTAATGATAACTCATTATTATTATTATTATTTTATTATTATTATTATGATTATTATTATTATTATAAGCATTATGTAACTTTTTTGTTTGCAGTTTTACCTTGGTCTGTCTCAACTGTGACCTCCTTGTGGATGCCACAAAGTGTGACTTGATGTCGAAACATTTAGTGGAACGGCCACGGCACGTATGCCGATATATTCAGGATAGAGGTATAAGCCTTGTGAAATTTAAACTTTTTGACGCATGGTCCCGAGTGAAGTGTTTAATAGCAATTGTCACTAATGCACATGCATGTGGGTAGTTGTGAGCTCATAAGACATTTGATTTTAGCTGTTATAATGAAGTGGTTCTCATTTAATATTGTGTGTTTTTCTTAATTATAATATTGGTTAATCTTACATTGGTTTAGCTGTGTCTGTTTCATAAACAACCAATATTATTAAATTAGCTAAAACCAGAAGTATGTTGGGTTACATTTTTTTTTAAATCTGTTTAATCCGCAGATATCCACGTTGAAGATTTAGGGTGAGTAGAAACCATTGATCTTGGTACCACCAGTTATTATACAAATTATATAAAGTTCAAGAATGCTTCCAAAATGGCATTTAACTATGAATGTTTCACCTTGAAATTGTAGGCTGCATTCATTCATTCATGTATGACATGGAAGGTATGAATTAATTGCCCTTGTCAACTGTTTTCCCATTCGAAGATGCGATTGAGCCAGTCAACTAGAAGGAAATTGCTAAATGGCTTAAATGTACATAGACTGAAAAATGGATTAGTGATTATCAGGCAAATGCAGACAAAGTGATAATACATTAATTTATACTTTAGCAGTTTTAGGGTATTTTCAGATATAGTCATCTTTTACATTAACTGAACTCAGTCCTCTTAAAGTGGACCAACAGAAAGGGACTTAGTTCTTTTTATATTCACATTGTGGATTCATTAGAAAGAGTTCTCTTCCTGGTCCACTTCAGCTCTGATGGGGTCTCAGTCTTAACACTGTTAACACTGTTCCTAATGTAGCTGCTCTGGAGATCTCAGATCACTGATGATGGATTTATATGTATAGCAAGCCTAGTTAAGTGCAGTGTCCACGGGTTGCCGCACCCATCTGATTGGTAGTAGCGGCATGTGTTGTGTAGGCTACAAAGGACTGTGGGTTTATTGGAACTCAACACACACCTCTCCATGGAGGGTAGATACAAGAATAGTCTGTTTTACAAACGACAAAATTAACATTAAGCAAACTACCTTTAGAATGCACCGATTGCATTTGATAAAAATTACAAAAATTATTCAATTTTTTATAGACTGACCTGGCCGTTCCACTTTTAGCTGATTGCCATTTCCGTAGTTAAGCTTATGTCAAATAGAGACTGACATTTCTTTCTGGATTCCCGCGGGTATCAAAATAATTATTAATCATGGGATTAGGACGGGACAGAAAAAAAATCAGTGGGAGGGTGCAGGACCGGGAATCGTAATAACACAACTTTTATAATATAAAAATACATAAAATAACAGCAAAAAAAAAACTTTTTTGTTGATTAGTTTCATCAACTATGGCTGTGATCTGTACTTTTCTTAAAATATATAATTTTTTTTTGTGGGAATGGGATGGGAGAAGTTTGAAAATCCACTCCTGTGTCACCCTTTTATGTCAAATGAGGTAGGATATGTTTAAATATTGGGAGTAACTGCACTTGGGATGGTGTGAATAGCCACACTGCAGCTATTCGACTGTTTACACCTAAAAATAGCCTACATAAAGATGTTCACTCGAATTCATGCGGTACGTCAATGTGTGTTGATTAGCTCATTTAACAAGGGTCACCAGGGTCTCTGGCTTGAATCCCATGCTTAACATAATTTTATTTTCTTTCATGGAAACATTTCAAAATTGCTAGTTTAAGTTACTGTAACTTGTGGTTATGCAGTTACTTAACTGTAATTCTCTCAGTGGATATGTCAAGGGCTGATTTTATTTCCCTGTATATACACACATGGGTCTGGGGAATTATATACAAGCCAAATGCTGTTGAAAATGTGTTGTCTACTAAAACTACTACAATTCACTTATTTTGAATTGTCCCTGATCAAATAAATTATAACTTAATCCTGTAGCCATTCATTTTGATCTGCTGCCGACCGCAGAACATGGTTGGTCAAGGTGAAGAACTGCTGATTCCGGTCACCTGCTGGTTGATCCGCGCATTATAGGCTATAAATGAAAATTGAACTACTAGAAGTAGCTCTATCAGCTGCAATACAATGAAACGGGGAGCGCTTTATCTTTACAATGCACAGGTTAGGTGAACCGCAACACGGACTTGAAGTAAACCTAACCTGTTTGGTTCGCTTCAGAGGGGTCTGAGTTTGTTTCGAGTGTTCACATGCACCAAAAGTGGGACTAAGTGTGAAAACACCCTTAAAACCCCTTAATAGCACCTATAAGTTTAGTTATATTTAGGCCCAGTGATATTGATTGCCATTGTTATGTATAAGTAGTTGTACTATTATATCATAAGGAATTTAATATAAAGTGTGTCCATGCCGTATAGTAGTTTTCATTGGATATGTGCATCAGGTAATGAGCTAATTGAATTTTTTTAATCAACTGTCTAAAATGTACATTTTTCTAGGGTTCTTAATTTTGATGAGCCAACAAAAGACTTGGCCAATATTACATCAGCACCTGCTGAAAGTCCAAAGGAGGTCGATATGAAACCACCTGAAAGCATTGAACCTGGAGCTCCTTTAGTTGAAGGAAACAATGTTGCACCTGATAAAGAGATACCAGCGCAAAGACCATCACCTTCACATGATCAGGATATGGGAGTAACAGAAACATCCATTGAAAGATCCTCTACAAATGAGTTTGAAAAGTCAACACAAAGATCTCCACCTCCACCTGAAGAGGACATGGAAGCAACAGAAACATACATTGAAATATCCCCTGAAAAGGCATTTGAGCAGTCACCACAAAGGTCCCCACCTCCGCCTGATCAGGACATAGGAGCAACAGAAACATCTATTGAAAGATCCTCTGAAAAGGCATTTGAGGAGTCATCACAGAGGTCCCCACCTCCACCCGATCAAGAAATGGGAGCAACAGATACACCCATTGAAAGATCCCCTGAAAAGGCATTTGAGGACTCATCACAGCCTAGTTTGTCATCTTCCTTAGCCTGTACATTGGACCAGGATATTCTCGATGTTTCCCTTGACGACACTATGAGTGCAGGCGTAAGGGAGAAGGCTGATGCTCTCATTGAGCCCCTTACCTCATCTGCCTCAGACCATGAAATGAGCTAGAGGTTTGCATTGTCCTGTCATAGTTGAGATGGAGGCCCACACAATACATTGCAAATGACACATTGGAATTACTGAAAGGGGTAAGGGGGGTACTTATAAAAATATATGTATTGTAGCTTGATTTTATTCAGGCATGGACTAAGCCTTAGCCTGCTGTGTTTGACTTCATGTTTCATAGTTAACCCAGTGTGTTAGTTAGGCTTGGCAAGTTTAATTACTCATCACGCAGTTACTTTGAAAACATTCTCATCTTTCTTTCTATTGCTATATATATGCAAAATACGTTAATGTGTTTATAAATAAAATTTACAAACGGATTTTTGAAGTTGCTGACTACTACAGAAAAAAAATACATTACCAAAACGATACTTTTTTTTTTTTTTGGATGGATG
>JAODTR010004756.1:0-11835 GCA_025399935.1 Amblyopsis rosae | reverse complement strand
GAAGTTTGGGGTCCCCTGCTGGAGCTGCTGCCCCCGCGACCCGACTCTGGATAAGCGGATGAGGATGGATGGATAATCAATATACACATTAATGTAAATAATGTGCAATAGTTTGGTGAAATCCATGGACCTCCTCATTGACTTGCATGGAACACTATGTTGTTCCGGTCTGCATAAAGTGTGAAAAGACACCACCCTTCTTCTAAAAAGCAAATGTGGAAGTGCCGTCCGTTGGAAACTCTCTGTTAATTGATGTTCTCTCCGTTGATACTGTATGCCGAGGCCTTACCAAGTGATTTTAATGTTTTCTATAGAACATTGCTTTCCACCAGATTGCCAGTGAATAATATGGTTAATGATACTATTTGTTTGAACGGAACAGCCATATGGGCACAGCACATATATGTTTGTTGCTGTTTCATGCAGTGTTACATAAACTATTTGGGTTTCTACTGTATACTGTCTACATGTATACATGATCTTAAGTAATGTATCATATGTCAACATTTTATGATGGTTTTATGTACATAATGTCCTAAAGGCAAGTTCTCAATTTGCTTTGTGTGCACCCATCCTTAACAGTACTGGATACAGTAGGAACATTACATTTGAAAACTTGGCATCAGCAGAAAACTATGAAAGTGGTAAGGTCCTTGGGCTTTTCACCTAATGTAACCATAACCATATCTACAGTTATGAGACAATACATCAATGTACACCCACAGCGCTTATTAAACACAGGTGAGGTAGATTTCCCATGAATTCTGCAAATTAAATCCTTCTTGCATGAATTGTGTTCAAAATGTGCTCTATGGCATTCGGCATAATTCTAACAGGGCAGGTGGTCAAGGTCGGTTATACTTCATCTGAGGCCGTTTTGGTTACAACTACATTTTACTGAGCAAGCTGAAATTTAAATGGACTTTTACAGAAAATATCTGAATTTTTTTTATTATTTTGTATTATTATGGCAGACCTACTTTGAAAGTGACATTGCTTTAATTTCAATTCACTTTCACACAGAGGCATACAATCAAGCATGAAGATTCACTCAGCTTTTCTAACAATGCTGCTTTCAAACAGTGTAAATAAGTATCTTAAATACAAGAGACCTTTACATAATAGATTTAAAAAGATCAGGGTTTTTCAATGTGTGTGTCAACCCCCTGGGCGCCATGAGATGCTGCAGTAGGTTTGTGCATTATTTTTGTTGTTATCTCGGTCGGTTTGACATTACTGTCATTACTGTAAGTTTTTCATAGATAGTTTTTTCTACTTGGGACTCATGTATGAGTCAAATAAATGGAAGAACCAGTAAATAAGATTAATTACGGACAATCAAAGTTGAGTTGAAAGAACTTAATGACCTTAATGACATTTTTACTTTCACCTTGGGTCGGAATGGAATATAGCTTTCTTTCATAACCGCATTATGAAAGACTGTAAAACTCTCAGAAAACCATAATGCATTGATTTTCAAACATCTCCATGGTAACAGACAATGGCCAGGTTGATTGGTCCAGTGGGCAACGGAGGTCCTAATTGGCGGCCTGTAACAGCTTTTAATGAAGGCTGAACCCCTGGCTCCCCATTAGCTCTGAGGGGGCAGTTAGAGAGCACATGGCAGAGAGATATAGAGAAATTAAGAAGAAAATAATAAATAAAAGAAGATAGTTATTATTGTTGAATTCAGATACACATACTGTAAAGACACAAACACACACACAAACTAAATATTCCTCTCTTCTGAAAATAAGTCTGCCGTCGTTACATCTACTGCACTGTACTACTGTTGCAAATGTAATGGAAGCGTACGCAAGCGCACACATACCTTTTCCACATGCACATGCACTGTAAATCCTAATGAATGACATGGGGCATTGCATGCCATTATTGTCTCCTCTAGACCCCTGCAGCAAACACTATTGCACGCTGTTACTTCAGATTTGAAAACCCTGGTCTAAAAGTCACACCTGGAAACACTAGCATCGTCCCTGCTCCCCAGAAATGCATATAGAATAAAGAATAAATAATGTGTTATTTCATGCGGCGGTCAACCGGTTCACTTAACTCACTGTTGTGCATGCTTGCTAAACAGAAAAACGCTATTGTATACCTGTAGCTCATTAATGCGATCTCAGAATAAAGAGAGACACATTAGAATAGGCGCCACCTAGACAGAGTCCCTCAAAGGGCTTATAGGCTTCCAATCCATTTGTTCCTACAGCCAATAAACAGGCACCGTTTCTTGCCTATAAGCAGATACAATTCCCTATTTATCAGCCTCATTGGAAATATGTGCTTGAAATATTCATAATGACCTCTGGGAAATGAATGAGGGCGTGTAGAGAGTATACACAGTTTTCTGGAAACGCTACACAGAGTAGATTCTGCTGTATGTATTACCTGCTATCATGTGCGGTGACGCTTCAGACACATTCTGTACTCATAGTAGCTGGGTTTACATGGACACTCTTGTCTTTTGAATGGAATCTTTCCGATTGACCGTTTCGGGTTACCTGTTTACATGGGATGTCACCTAATCGGGTCTGGTGTTTACATGCGCCGTCGCTTATTGTAATTGATGTTTAACATGCACACATTATCTAGCTCATATGTAACGTGTCCGGCTAGTGTAACGGTGGCCAGCGGGTAGCTGTGCAGTGAAGTTAATCTCACTCCCCGACACCTCATAGGACGCTCTGGCGACGCAGTCTAGAGCCTGTGGGTTTTAGCCTGCCTTGTAGAGTGGTTGTAGCGGTTATATAGGTAAAGTACAACGGAGAGTGAGACTATTTATGTGACTGGTGGAGAAATCTACAGCTCCAGATGAAGTCACAGAGAAACAGAGATAAATACACACACACACTGGCTCTGGTTACCTTAACAGAGTATTGGCTACACCAGACACTGCTCCACGTCCTCCAGCTCTGCCAGTGGGCGCACAAACTATAGCCAACACCCGCCAACAGAGCTCCGTGCGATCACTTTTGGGCACAACACTTTGGGTACTAACTCCCATTCACATATTTGCGAGCGTCGCAGTTGATTTGTCCAGACTTTGCACCGTTCTTATAATACATCCATTGCACAGTGGCTGTGCAGAATAGTTTACCGGCATCACACAAAAAGACGGGGCATGCGCATTAGAACGCAACCAGGAAGTAATCGGGTTTAACCGTTTACATGGTCGACTTATTCTGTTAATCGGGTCATGAAACGGGTTATCCTACCTCTATGCTCTGTAATGAAATTTCGATCAGGTTGGCCGTTTCTCTTTTGATCGTGGTGTTTATATGGAGCATTTTCTTTCAGGTTGGGCTCTTAACGCGATTCCAATTACAATAATAGGGTCCATGTAAACTCAGTGTATTCACAGTGTACTCAGTTTACAGCATGTCATTGGTTTAATTGAACTGTGTGTGTGTGTGTGTGTGTGTGTGTGTGTGTGTGTGTGTGTGTGTGTGTGTGGCAGGGGTTGTGGATGTGAGAAAAGAGGGTCTTGAGGCTCAAATCAATCGCCTGGCTGAACTCATCGGCCGACTGGAGAATAAGGTGAGATAAACGCACGCACGCACGCTCACACACACTCACACACACACACACCTAAAAACATGCACACACAAGCACACACACACACCAAAAAGCCCACACACACGCACACACACACACACACACCAAAAACCATACCTGCACACCAAAAAACATGCACTCATGCACACACCTACACAAACACCTTGTGTGTTTGTTGTGTGTTTCACCTTTTGTTTCCATTAGCAACAGCAGTCAGTTGTGAGGTGATTTCTGGTCAAATCATTTCACCCTAATAGAAATGAACCTGTCATGCCAGATATATGTGTCTGTTAAGACACATCCATCTGGGGAGCCGTCCATTGAAACTGTTTCAAAAGGGCAGGCGCTTTCAAAATAATTATTTGAATGTGATTGGACGAACCTGTGAACCAGCAGAGTCTGTTGTTCTTGCAGTAGGAAAATCTGGAGAAGAGTGAAAACTCTCTGATATTGTATAATCTAGGCATTTTCGACTCAAGTTGTTTTTAAGTCAACTTAGTCACAGCTAAACCACGCCCGTAGCTACAATGCTGATTGGCAACGCTGGTTTACCAGCCTGAAATACCGCAATTTACAAGCTCTCCAGACTGATTCTCGTGGTGAAGTCAAAGTGTAGCTTTAGCCTTGCGAGATCAGATGATGTCACAAGTTTTTAACTAAGGCAAAATGCAAATTACGTTTAATATTTATCTAGTCCTCATGTGGAACATAAAAAAGACATTGTGGAGTCTTTTGGTCGATGCTAATGTGTGCAGTGGGTATGTACAGTATGTATGTGTGTGCCCGTGTGTGTGTGTGTGTGTGTGTGTGTAATGTATGTGCGTACCGTGTGTGTGTGTGTGTGTGTAATGTATGTGCGTACCGTGTATGTGTGTGTGTGTGCGCGCGCGCACCTGTGTGTGTCCCTCCTCCAACATCAGATGTTCTGCTCAATTACATTATCCCACCTGCTCCATTTGCTTTTACCTCTTCCCTTCCTCTTGCTGTCTCTCTTCCTCTCTTCATCTTCCTCTGCATTCTTCCTCTAGAAGCGTCTTTCTCCTCATCTCTCTGCTGTCTGTCTCTCTCTGGTCCAGTATCTCGCATGTTGGCCTAATGGGGACCCAGAAGACCAGCTGCCTTTGGTAGAGCTAAAAATGACTTGACATACTGTACTTGTGTGTGTGTGTGTGTGTGTGTGAGAGAGAGAGAGAGAGAGAGAGAGAGAGAGAGAGATTAATAAAAAGAGAAAACGACAGACTGGTGTATTGGCAGGATTTATCAGGTATCGAATGTGGACAGATGGAAGGAAAATATATCCATGGTTGTATAAATGTTGACAAACCGTGACATTTTTTTTTTCTTTTTCAAATTAAGCATTTTGTTTAGACAGGCATGGAAGATAAGCATGTTCCTTCAAGGCTCCATAGACGGGTTGAGCACTGCACAAATCCAGCGTTAGGTTTACTGAAGTGTGACATTTTATTGGAGTGACAATTAATTTGTTCTGCGAAGTCATTGTGTGTTTACGTACTTATTTCCAAATCAAAGTCAGAATGCAAACTGAAACTGAACAATAATAGAAGCTACAGCAACTTCAGTATCTTATTCTTTTAAACACATTTTATACAGTATAATGTGATATAATTATTAAATGTTCCTTCCTATAGTACAATGCGGAGCAGACTTATTGAGGCACATTTTTATTATTGATGTGATTGAAAGTTTTAATTTTCCACTAAGCCTGAGTAATTTTAATGTTTGTACATTACATTCTGTTAGCTTCTTATGAAATTTCTTTCATATTGGACAATATTTTCTCTGGTAACAAATTGTATAATCTGTCAGATAATTTGAAATACTTATACTTCCTATTTAGCAGCATTTTATATTGGGTTTTCAATCACTTCTATACTGTAGGGATGATAGAACTCCCAGTGACTTTAGTGCAACCTGCCTTTAGCTTCGAATACAGTTGGTTGACATATAGGAGAAAACATGCAACAATAAGAAATAATGACTGAAACTACAGAAACTTCTGTCGTCGACAGAAGTTAAATGTATTTATTTATGTATTTCTTTTTTATGTGAGGGACCAGACTCGCCTAAGGGAACAGCGATGGGCTGGCATTTGCTAATAAGATGAAGATACCACCTTGTGTTGGTGGCATCGCCCACGCGATATGAATTAAAATACTAATAGACTGTATAAGAAACATATCTATCTGATTAAACACGTTAATATATTTTATATAAATAAAAAATAAACATATGGTGTTTTTGCATGTCTGTGCACACTTGTTTGTGTGTGAGACACACTGCCACTGAACATAACTTATTAGTCTATGCTGTTCTAGCAAACATTAACATATTTTACCATAGCAACTAAATAACCGAACTGTAACCGTAGTGATAGTAACTACAGATGATAACAGATGATGGGACTTGATGAATTGAGGATGCTCAGAAACGTTGACTCTTCATTATGGCTGAATGTGAGACACTCAAACAGGCTTAACAACCTTTTTAGGAAAGATAAAGATACATAAACATAAACTATGCTTATATAATACAATACCCCCAAAACATAAACAGTGAGCTTATAGCATACTCAGGATGCTATAAGGAGTGACTGAGGACGGTTACTGTGCTTTATATGTTACTGTCATTCTTTCATACTGTAGTACAATCAACACATTCTCATTCCCAAATCGTCAAAAATTGCAGCTTGGTCAATGGCCTTTCTCGTCAATTTTCGAAGCGTTAGAAAGCCTTTGGCGTGTTAGGATGAAGATTTCGGTCATTGACTGTTACGGCAAGGCTAAGGAGTTCCCACCACCGGTTTATTTTTAGCTATATGGGCATGCAATCTCAGCACAAGTATTAGCTCCTGGTTGTAGATAAATAATTAATTTACAATCAAGACATGCTCAAATGTAATTACTTGAAATCATAGACTACACATAGCCTATACCGAAATATAAATGAAACTATAAAATGTTATGATTTCAGGTAAATACATTTTAACACGTCTCGATTGTATATTGATTATTTATCTACAACCAGGAGCTAATACTTTTTGACGTGTTGGTACAATACACTTTACTGTACTAAAATACTTTCTTCCATTTCCTGTTGAATTTCTACCATCAGCTCTTCTTTCCACTTAAAGGTAAAGGTATAGTAAGCGATTGTAAGATAATACACAAAATATCTTCCCGCAGTCTGCTATCTTAACGTTCTCTGTGCATGCTGAAAATATAATCCGGTACTTCTTCTGTAAACAGGAACACATAAACAAAGTGGTGCACTCCGCACATGACAATGCCATCGTTTTTGCAACGTGTTCCCAGTGTGTGGGCCGGAGTTTCTGAAGTAGCACCCTTAAGGGGAGAGGTGTTTTTGTTTTCATTATCGGTTTGAATTTTAATTTAGTGAGCAATGTCGAGAATGACTTACCTTACCGAGGAAGTTATCCTCACTGAAAGGTATTTGCAATTCAGCCCTGATATGGTTGTACATGAGTACTGGAGCTTGGCCTCTTCATCCGAGCTGTTTCCACCACGTCGGTCTGTGACGCGGGACTACGCCGGTACTTGTCTGGTTCTTTATTGTCGTTCTGGTTGATTGTTGTTGTCACTGTGCTTCTCCTTGCAGACGGTCTGGTTTGACCTGCACCAGAGGCTAACAGATACTGACGGCACCCCCAGCGCTGTAAGTAGATACTGTAAAATATCGGTTATCCTTCATGAGGCATGCTAAACGCTACATCTCGCTACTCATAACTATCTACTGTAATACTGCGTGGCTGGAGTTGGTTTTGATTTAGTTCAGGCACAGTCTTGTGAATGTGTTGGCATGGGAGAGCACACACCAGCATGCAACCTTGTAGTTAGTTCTGGGCTTACAGTAATCTTTGTCATTTTCATATTTGGTTTTACCAAATCTAATGTATTTCACATACACAAGCACAGTAGACCATTACACACATTCCTACATGCAAAAGACTAAGTGTCATAAAGAAGTAGAAAACATACAGTAACTTTCTGTTACTTTGTCCTCACGACAACATAGACCTTGTGACGTATAAGACATCATTCAGCACTGTCTTATCGCTAATTCTGCCTCTATTTCAACAACATTTTTATTTAAACATGTGTCTCCAGTGAAAATCCACTGGAGTGCTGAACCAGCTGTTCATTTCCTATAGCTCCAGGGAAAGGGAGAAGGTGGTTGATAAATGAATGCGATACGTGTCTGTTAAGACACATCCATCTGGGAAACCGTCCATTGAAACTGTTTCAAAAGGGCAGGCGCTTTCAAAATAATTATTTGCATGTGATTGGACGAACCTGTGAACCAGCAGAATCAGTTGTTCTTGCAGTAGGAAAGTCTGGAGAAGTATGAAAACTCTCTGATATTGTATAATCTATGCATTTTCGACTCAAGTTGTTTTTAAGTTAGTCTTAGTCACACCTAAACCACGCCCGTAGCTAAGACACTGATTGGCAACACACTTGGTTTAACACACTGCGATTTACAAGCTCTCTAGACTGATTCTCGCGGCGAAGTCAAACTGTAGCTTTAGCCTTGCGAGGTCAGGATGATGTCACGAGGCTAAAGCTATATATAAATGCTGAAGTGATGTAGGACCATGTTACTCTAGTTACATACATAAGTGGGATTTGGGAAACGGTGATATACTGCATGTGTGATAGAAAACAATTTGAGGTCCTTGCAGACAAATGTAGGCGTTTATGGTGAGTATATCTGGGGAAAGAGAGAGAGTGTGAGAGAGAGTAATGAGAGAGAGAGAGAGGGAGAGTAAGGGGGGAGGGTGAGAGAGAAGCAGCTGTTGAATGAGGAGCACAGGGAGTTTGGCTGGTGGGAGCGGATAGTTCACTCGGAACAGAAGTCCATTAACCACCACAGCCACAACAGACATCCAGTGGGCCTGGATGTCTGAAGGCCACCCTGTGGACTAGAGACAGTGGAGGCCAGTTTAAAGGCGGGGTCAGTCGTTCTGGAGAGCGCTTGCTAACTTCCAGCTCAAATCAAAACACGCAGCGTCGCCTCACACATTGAAACGCATTGTGAAGCAAAGCGTAGGAACCTACTATGGCTTTGTTGTTGTGAGGGGTGTTCACCACTTTGTTTGTGTTCCTATTTAGCCAGGGCTGTGTAGAAGTAGCCAATAATCTTTTCAACACAGAGTAAGCTAGCGTAATGCGAGGAGAACTTTGATGAATTTGACAAACAGTGTATTAGCTTGAAATTTGCTTAGCAATAGCTGACTATTCCTTTAATGGCTCAGTTATCTTTTAGCCATAGTCTTTAGGCACTTTACATAGGTAGAAATAGAAAAAGCAACATGAAACGAGAGAGTACGAAAGCAGCAAATAAGGCAAAATGTAAGAAAACAATAATAAGAGTTATTAACACAGCCACAGCCCTGTACACAGCAGCCACCTTCATAAAAATGTGTGACCATATGCGTTGCTAAAGCTTTCCCTTCCTCCTCTCTGTGAGGTCATATTCATAAGCATCATAAAAACCCACCCTTGTGCACACGCCACGCTTCCTCTCTCATCCCTGACCTTAAATTCCTGGTGGAAAATACCCAATCCCCATTTCCTCCACATCTATCCTGCACTCGAGGTTCATCCAGAGGCAATAATCATCGCTCGCCCCCGCGTGAAAATGCTTCTGTGCTGTGTATATAATGCATCCGGCGTAATAAGATCACGTCTCTATAAAGTACAGTATTGTTCATGCGAAGACACTGAGCCATTCCAGCACTGAATGACGATATACATTTACTCCTGGCATGGTAGAAGCCTCTTTGTGAGGCGTGTTACCAATGGCTTTCATCATGTGAAGAGCAGGGATTATTTATGTGCTTGTGGTAATGTCAGCTCTCAGAGGCAGATTGTGTTAGGGAATAATATATGAACACAGGTCAAGGAAAGGCAACAGGGACTGGGGAAAAATAAAAAAGATAAACATTCAAATAAAATTATAATAATACTCATAATCATGAGGCCCCCGATAGAGCTGTGTAACAGACAGACAGACACAGATAGACAGACAGACATGGTGGTTAGGGAGCTGCAAGGATGACAGTGAGGAGCTACGGGTGATTTGGCAGGGGGTTAAAGTGATACAATATACATGAAGAGGATATAAATATGAATATTACAGTTTAACCGGGTCACATTTGACCGGAGCACTGTCAGGCTGACGATTGTACTGTTAACAGGAGGTGACCTATAGGCTATGCCTCATTATATAACGCCCCATACTATACTGTATGACATACTGTATGGCTGCTACTGTAATGCACGGTTCATATATTACAGAGCACTCTGCCCTTTATTCCTTTTTATATCTATTGTGTTGTAGATGAGCACAGTTTTGTGTAATACTCACATTTATCTTCTTTAAAATAGGTCTTTAAATACATATAATCTATAACAGACTGTAGTTAACATATTGATCACTGGATGGATGAATTTATCTTATAGGCATGGCGGCAGGCCATTTTTAAACCAAATATAAAAAACAAATACTGTATTTCTAAATTGCACATTTACAAAACACAATTTGACACAATAAAATAAATAACATTTTCACAATACATAGAAGATGATAAGTTGAGATATAGGCTAATAATCATTTATGACCGGGGTTTGTCTTTGGCTGCTACAGAATCTAGATATTATTTGTGTCACCTGCTTTCATAAAGCACATCTGTCCTGTTAGCTGTTTGTAGTCAAAGCTCTGAGAAATGTCTCTGTACATTCAACAGCCACTCCTATGGCCATTAATAAACTTCATCCCCCATCTCCATTCTCTCACTCGCTCTCTGGCTACGGAATAATTTAGCACACGCAGACTGAGAAACTGACAGCTTCCTTTCTCTTTCTGTGTGTGTGTGTGTGTGTGTGTGCATGCGCACACGCCTATATGTTTGTGTGTTTCCGTTTGTGTGTTTGTGAATTAAGCAGCTTTGCTGCATTTCCCTGTTAGTATAAACGTAACATTCAGGTTATGGTTCGTGATTAATTATTAAACAAAACAAAAACAGGATAGCCAAACTATAAAGTAGCTCTCCTGTTGCACCGCAAAATAATCTGTATGGAGCCTGAGGTCACAACAAACAAACTATAAAAACAAGTTAAGCTGACGCACAAGCCTGAAAATGAACCTCCATAGCAATATCAATAAAACTGCAACTACCTATCAGAGTGCTGCACTGCAAGGTAACAAACCCACACACAAATGTGTCCGTTCGTGGGTGAGAGAGAGAGAGAGAGAGAGAGAGAGAGAGAGAGAGAGAGAGAGAGAGAGAGAAATCAAGACATTGTGACCTCACTCTAAGCAGAATTCTAGCATCGGAGCCAGTTTTATTAAGATGTACGGAGGCACAGTGGTCGACAGCAAGCCGTCGCTCCTCCATCCCCACATAGAGATGAGCTGCAAGAACTGCAGGCTTTGAAAGAGCCATCAAAAGGCACATGATAGAAAATTCCCTGTTCTCTATCAGCGGGAGATTGTTTTTTTCTTCTTCCTGTGAAGTAGGTCTGGGAGAGATTGAATGTAGAAGAAAACAGAGATGGAGGGGAGCGCCAGGGACGATAGACACTGAAACTCTTTCATGGCAGATGGCAGTGCTTCCTCCAAGCTGTGCACTGTATAACTTGGTGCAGTGAGCTGTACATCGCTGCAGCTCACTACAGGGTGCAATTTCACACTACAGTATACTTTATAGAGTCCTGCAAAGATACGACCGGAGGTATATAAGAGAGAGGCGGGGAGTGAGAGGGGAAGGGCCAGCCCTATAGCACAAAATGACTGTTAACTTTATTACTGTTAATTGTGCATTATATATGAATGGACAACAAATAGCCACCATGTGGCATTGGGTGTGTATTTGTTTGCACAGGGATTGTGTGAGTACATTGCAACATAAAAGCTAGTTCTTCTTATTAATATAGTTTCACGCTCCGTTGCGTCACTGAGCCTTTAATCTTAGCAGTTTACAGTACAGGCCCTTCCCTACCAGTAGTAGGCCATCGCGAGTCAAGGTGAAATAACGTGTCTAGGAAGTAACCACTGTATATATATTGTATCACTATGTCTTCAGTGTTTTAACACTAATTGTACGTTCATATTTTGGTTTATTCTTATTTAATTTATATATTAAATTATATGTCTAAGGAAAAAAAAAGTGTGAAAAAAAATATATATAAATAAATATATATAAATATAAATAAATATATA
>JAODTR010004754.1:0-11835 GCA_025399935.1 Amblyopsis rosae | reverse complement strand
TTGTTGATTAGATAATTGCATTAATGAGAAATTGAACTGGTGTTCCTAATAATCCTTTAGGTGAGTGTATATATATACTGTAATGTTCACGTGAGTGCGGTTGCTAGTTTTGTGTTCACGTTGGTTGATAAATATTTAGGTAGGGATGCCCTTCCCTACCTAAATATTCAGCTTCAGTGAATCAGTCGGGAGAGCTTGGAAATCATGTGTCAGGCCGGTTAACCCATTGTGTGGCCAATCAGCATTGTACTGTTAGGTATGGGCGTGGTATAGGTGTGACGAAGGCGACAAACAACAATGGCGGCTCCTACAGAGGTTAGCATAGTAGATGATGCAATATATACAAAATATATAATATATATCAGGCTTTTCTCAGTGGCAAATATGTTTTCACTCTTCTCTGACTTTTCTACTGCAAGCTTTGATAACATGCTCTACTGGTTTGTCCAATCACCTCAACAATAAAAAGTTTAGCCTTTCTCTAACAAGGGGTTAACTGTTGTTGTTCTGCAGCCTGCAAGTGTAACGGCCACGCCAGCATGTGTAACCATAACAACGGCAAATGTTTCTGCACCACCAAGGGAATCAAAGGAGACCGCTGCCACCTGTAAGCCTCCCAGATGTCATATTTAACCAAATCACACATCTACTGTAGCTGACCTTCCACTGCTTCCTTCTGTTCTCCTATGCCTGTGCACCTCTGCTTATCCTGCTCTGTAATATATTGTATGTGTTACTGGACCAAAGCAAACTTCCTGACTCTAGAATTTAGGAAACATTTAAAAGCACTTTTATATAAGTTTAGATTTCACAATTTTACAGTACAATCAACCGCCATTTTTGTGTACTTTGTAAGGTGTCCTTGAAAAGTGCTTATAAAATGAAATTCATAGTTTTTATTTTTGCTGTTAATATTATTACAATCTCTTTCCGTCACCTCTCATTCACTTTCTTTTTCCTTTTTTTTCCAGGTGCGAAGTAGAGAACCGTTACCAAGGCAACCCGCTCAAAGGAACATGCTACTGTAAGTGGAACTCCAATTACCGCCATTTAAGTGGGAGGGGTGGAGGGGGGAGAAGTAATTGTGGTGGTGGTCAACGTCAAGGCAGCTCCACAGCTCTTTAGTCAAAGTAGTCATTGAGCACTTTGATGTTTATGCCTAGCCTGACTCAGCCCAGTCAGCTCAATCTTTGCTGAGATTATCGCCTGGAAACTGTGTCAGCATGACGAAGGTCCACTCAGACACTCTGAAGTGCGGCCCAATCAGTGATCAGTGGGGGTGGCTAAGTGTGATGCACTGAAGTCAAACGCTTGTCTTGTCTTGAAATGTAGCTCCAGCAATGACAGCAGTGGTAGAGCTAGATGAAGCCGTATGATCAGCCGTTTGGTTCAAGGTTGCTCCAATAGTTTCACAATGAACCTGGGATTTACACCCACTAGGATGCAACCACTGCAAACAATCACCAAAGGAGCGTGTCCAGACCCTATTCACAAAGTACTGGTTTGGTTCTAGATATACCAGGCTAGTTTATATCCACAGCAGCCAGAAGAGAGCAAGGCGGGGTGTTTCTTGCAGCGAATGCCTTATCAATGACGTTATGCTTAAGATGGTGAGAGTTGGTTCCATGCTGTCATGCTGCTGCTTTGTTACAGAGTAATAAGCCACTCTTCTCTGTGACGTGACGTTTTTGGACGAGTGGGTCCTGAGTGGCCTGTCGACGAGAGTGCAACACAATAGGGATATTATATATACTGTGTGTGTGTGTATATATGTGTGTATGTGTGTGTGTGTGTGTGTGTGTGTGTGTATATATATGTGTGTGTGTGTATATATATATATGTGTGTGTGTGTATATATATATATATATATATGGGATGTGTCTGGGTCCTGACAAATAGGCTCATCTGTAAAACAAACGTCTTCCTATTCGCGTCGCACTTGGTTGAACAGGATTTTTTTTTATATAGAAAAAACCGAGAGGATAATTAGGTCGTTTAGAGGTCCTGAATTTTGTTTTCGATTACGTTTCGGTCAATCGTGCAGCCCTACCTCCGTTTCATTGTTCCCAGCCTTGTTTACTTGGGTATCATATTGACCTTATCTATTAATGTGAAAGTAAAGCCTTCAATATGTGTATGGGCTTCTAGCCTGGGATATCGGTTATTATTTTCTACAAATAATACGTGCTAGCACAAAGTTTGTCTCACTTGCAGGAGAACACGTATTATGTCTTCTCTACTGACGTTATGATCAGAAATCTGACAATTGAAAAGGCCAAATGTATGTTCTGTATGACTCCTACCTTGAGCTCCTCCAACCAGAAGGAATATTGGATTCTCTCCTAAAGTACCTGGTAAAAAGAAGTTAAACGTGTATCCTTAACAGTGCTGGTTACTTGTCAGGGTTTGGCAGAGAGAACAAGCTGCATCTCATGGCCAGTGTTAATTCCCCAGCCTGTTTCAAACAAGCCTGTGTGTGAGTTTTAGAATCCACCAATCACAGAGGCAGGTAGCCAATACAATCTAATTTCCTGCTCTGAGCACAATGTCAGGACACTGTTGACTTTCAAACTAGACTAAGGTAGTTGTTCTTTCTCCCCCCACTCTGGGTGTTGGGCCCAACAACAGACACACTCCTCATCGACTACCAGTTCACCTTCAGCTTGTCACAGGAGGACGATCGCTACTACACGGCCATTAACTTCATAGCCACACCTGAGGAGGTACATGCACGCACGTGCGCACACACACAGAGCTATCAAGCCATCTGTCAGCATTTTATATTGTCTTTATTTTTAGCCAAATTATTTTCTTGTTCTTGACACTGGAATTCATATCTGTTGTATTCATGTATTAAACATTTAGAGTTTAATTATGATTCTAATTGATATTCATACACCATTTATTTTTGTATTTAATTATTATTAACAGTACTAAATATGCTGTTTTATTGGGAGGGCTTTATTGGGTATTGATGATGCTCTTAAATGTGTGCAAAGTGATTCTAATCCTCAGCTGTCTGTCCTGTGCATGCTGTAAAATATGGTGTTTCTACACAGCCTTGGCTCTGTAAATGGCTAAACAATCAGAGTGGGACAGTCCGCACCACAGAATAGCGCCAGCCTTGGCAACGTGTGTTCAAAGTTTAGGTATTATTGTTTTGGTGTTCAAATATCAGCAATCATTCTCCAGAATGCTCCCCTGCATTTAAATCCATATTAAACCTTTTTAACAACACGTGTCCATTGCAACATTGTATTTAGATTAATACAAATCATTCATAATGTAGATTTTTATTATTACTATTAGCTTTCTAAATTGCTCTAGCACATCAGTAAAATGAGTATTGATACAGCCAGCAACAGACAAGCAGTGAAGAATGTGTTGCATTAATAGCAGGATTAGTTACACTTTATTTCATTCCACTCGATGTAAATATTGTTTTAACATATTGAACAGCAATATTGTACAGTCTTGTTTCATTATTTTGGCACAGATTGGCCTTTTTGTGTGTTTATATGTTTATTGAGGCATTAGAAACATGAGGATTCATACCTATGGGGAGTCTGATCTTGGGTCAGTGAATGCATACAGCAGCTGACAAAGCTTTTCAAGTTTTATTGGATGCATGTTAGATTGTCATATTAACGTGTGTTTTGTTTTCAACGCAGCCAAACCGGGACCTGGACATGTTCATCAACGCCTCTAAGAACTTTAACCTTAATATAACCTGGGCCACAAGCTTCACTGGTACGTTGTCCGTACATTTCTCATCCATGCCACTTTCCTACTCAATGTCTGTCTATTGCTTAGCTTAACATGGATCTATATGACTTTCTGACACTAGATGTCACACTAAGCACCAGCATCTCAGACCAAAACAAATGCCCAGTGGGCCACCCACATGCCCACTGGGCAGCCCAGCTATGGAAACAAAGAGCCTGAGTTGGGATGGGATTTACTTCACTAGATCTTTACATAGAACATATGTATATGCTGTTTCACATATTGTATACAGACTCTCCGTGTATATGGCCTTGTAGTGAACGTATAACCCCTCCTGCATGTTGATTTTTCAGATTGTTGCTTGTTTCATGTTGTGACTAAGTACAAGCTAAATGTTGTGCCTTGTGTCCCCAGCAGGGACCCAGGCCGGTGAGGAGATCCCCATTGTCTCCCGTAGCAACATCAAGGAGTACAAGGAGAGTTTCTCCAATGAGAACTTTGACTTCCGTAACAACCCCAACATCACGTTCTTTGTGTATGTTAGCAACTTCACCTGGCCCATCAAGATTCAGGTATGTTTCTACCCTGGCCCTGCTGTGATGGAGTGATCAAACTGAGACTTGTGGGACAGTGATGTCTCTGAACATGTCATCTAAGGGTACAGGACAATTCCTGTGCTTCATAACACGCATCACAGTATTTCAGTTATGGGTGAATAACCTGCTAAATAACAGCCATCTGTCCACTTTATATATCAGGAGGACATATTTGAACTGATAAATCGACCCCTGACTAAGCAAAAGTTTTGTTCATTAGTTGAAATGGATTTGAGCTGTGGAGTCAGGGTGTAAGTGTAATGTGTAATTGTGGACATATACTTGTTATTGTCCTTCACCATGAACATAAAATTAGCCTGGATTTGTGGCTATTACTGACCCATAAGTGGGGGAAAAATAGAATATTGCTTACATAAAAATCCAGATGCAGAACACTATAGACAATTTAGTGTTTACAAACAATGAAGTGCTTAAGAGGAGTGGAGTTCAGTAACTTGTCAAGCATTAACCACCAAAGATCAACAATTTAATTGCTTGCGTCTAGGCCTGGAAGATATGGCCAAAATGTATATCACGATATATTTCTATATTTTGGTCGATACGTTATAGTTCCGATATATATATATGAACAATGTAAGCCTCAGAAAAACTGCTTAAAACACCCACAACAGAGTACTTGCAAATGTCTGAAAATGCATTTGCCAAGTCTATGAAATCTCCTATAAAACTATAACATTTTAGAAATAAAAAGGTACAAATAAATGTTAACTTTTTAGCCTTCATACAAACATGAAATGTGAAGGAAGATGTTATAATACGCAATATTTAAGCCCTTTCTGTTACATTTGCTGTTAGGTGAGAGTTAATTAAATTGTCTGGCATGTGAAAACAACCCACAACTGTTTGGCACTGGCTGCGTGTCTAGTGCAAGTAATCAATGCACGTAGTTCACCTTGAATACAACGGACTTCTGCGCCCTGAGCTTATCGAAATACGGGAAATAAGTTTAAAAATCATATCACTGTTATTGAAAATAATTATATCGTGCTATATATTGATTTTGACCTACAGTATATCGAAACATGTTTGCATACGCACGGTCCGATGTAGATTGAAGGGCTAATGGCCTATGTTCGGGTCTTCCCTGCATCCAACACTTGGACCAGTAATGCAATTAGTCCTTTTGCTGAGCCACGCTGGGTTAAAGCCTCCATGGAACAGCACGCCAGGCTACTCTTATTCTGTTTTGAATATATGGGCTCGAACATGCTTAGCCTACAGACGCTACATGTCAAAAGCTCACAGAGGCTTAGGTGTTGTTGCTCAGTGTTGTCTTCAAGTAAAGGGGGAATACTGCATTTCATACTCAGAATCCAGTAAGCACTTTGCACATCCTTCAAGGATTGCCCTTCATAAATAAGACAAGAAAGCAGAAATTATTTTAATGGCCAGTACACTCTTCAATTCATGTCTTTGTACCCATGTGGTAGAAATTAACATTTTTAGTTTGAAAACCCTCCCTACTTCTATACCTAAAATGTTTCTAGGTTTTCACGGTTTTCCACTCCTCAGTGCAGTTGTTCGAAATATCAACAGCGAGCTGCGGGGGAGTCTAAGAGTAACCTGAATATATTCTAATATTTCAAATATTGAAGGCCAGGTCTTATTCTACAGTTAACAAAATGTAGTGAAAGGCTCTTTGAATGTGTCTGCAGGCCTGCTGGAGCTTCAAGTGGAAATGTGTTTATGCAGCCAAACCACAAGCCTTACAGTACTACCTTCTGGTCCCCCTATGGTGGCCTGAGAGTGGGCTTACAGTAACAGTGCTCTCCCTGTATGGAGATGATGGGCAATGACTTTGAATTTGCTCTAGCTGCTCCGGACCTGGGGTCTGCCTAAACGTAAATGTTTAGGCAGAGCTATGGCATTGATGATGATTGTTTGATCATACTGTAGAGAGGAAGCTCTGTACACTGTCAGCCAGTTGTTTGCTTTGAATAACATTTATCAATAGCATTCTAGTATATCTTCCACAAACTGGCATCTTAACCTGAATGTGAGAACTTCTTGGTTAACAGACACTCTATTAACACTAGTCACCTGCTTAAATGTCACTGCAGATAAAGCAAGGGTACAGTAGTGGTGTTAGCTTACCCGCTGATATTAAGACCACTCTGGAACTGTTATTAGCCAGCATTTGAAGTGATCTGTGTGTGTCTGTGTGTTTGGTGCTAATTTTCCGGCATGCAAAATTTGATGAAAATAAGTAAAAACTTAAATTGATACGAGGAATGTCCTGCCTGCCAATGCTGCCGGTTGCGGCATGTTCTGGCTCTGAATGTTCAACCTTACACTGTCTGTCCGTCTGCCTGGTAGCCTGTCTTTCTGCCTGGCTGTTGTGCATTTGGCTCTCCTTCCTCCCGAAAATGAGGGGGGGCAATCCCTCCCTCTCTGCTTCACCCTCCATATCTTTGTGTATGTGTGTGTGTTGGGAAGAGAGAAACCGTTCCCTCAGCCTTTCCTCCTACCCAGGCTGGTCCAGGAGCCCAGAGCCCCATCTGTGGCTGCTCTTGGCCTGGTCAGCAGCCTCTGGTCTTCCTCTTCCTCTGGTCTCTCCCGGGCTGGGAGAGACCATGGGTGTTGGCCTGCAGCGCTGCTAGAGTGTGTGTTTGTCTCCCTTGCGCTCATGGATCTTTACCTTCTACAGCGAGGTAATGTTGTGACACGACTCTCTTTGCTTTCTCCATCCCTGTCTTTGTTCTTTCTCTCTGTTGTTTCTGCTTCTGACATTTACTACTTCAGGGAAGTTGTTTTGTTAGCTTCTTTTGTTCAGAGTAAGCGGTCAGTTGGGTGTGATTGTGTTTGAAGGTGGTGGGTTGAGCAGAAAAATGGCCGATTAACAGCCATGCTGAACATGGCTAGGGCAAACTGGAATGTTAAGTTGAAACACATGCTGCATTGAGAGCTGGATGTAGCCAAGGGAGTTTTTCTCTCCATCTCCCTCTCTCTTCAAGGTTGATTTTGTTGTCGTTCATGTGATCTGAAGTCCTGTCAGGAGGATGTGTGTGGGTGTAAATGTGCATGAGTTTGACATGCGCTTATTATTTGATGTGTGCTCAGTGTGAACCCAGTTTATGCAGAGGCTTCACATGCATAGCTGGGACTCTTTCCAGGAGGACTCGTCGAACGAAAACCAGAAATGCACAATATTTGATTTGCAGCTAAAACCGAATGGTCTTTAATTGTTCCAGGACACAAATGGTAACTTGAAGCGTCTGCTAGAGCTCATGACGTTGCCGATGTCACGGTTTGCATTCCTAACAAGTAGACATAATGTATTTCTCTGTCCTGCTGCCAAACTCCCACGTCAGTAGCACATCTCAGTAGCCTCATTCATGTCAATGCATTACTGTGTCAGAGGGGATGTTGAACATACTCACCACCACTTCAACTACTGTAGTAACACACAAATACATTACAGCATAAAACATAATACATGAAATGAAAATACTATTCAAATATTTGTAATATATCATACATTGAGAAGTAAAAATTATCATAGGAGTTTGTTGACGTCCCTTAATTGCCAACGCTAGTTTGTCATGTGTTTACATTTTTATAAAGTCGCGTCCATTTAACAGGATGGTGCATGGAGCAGCGAGGAGACAGAAATAAATAGTTTAACTTAACTGCCCAAATCTTTTAATCTTCGAGCCATGTGTAATCAAACTATCGCCACCAGTAGGATAATCTACACCCTGCGTCGCCAACTGCGAGTCATCAAAACGGAGACAACATGACTGTCGTGGTATGGTAAAGACTCGCTGTGAAGTATGCTAACTGAAAAATAAGCCACGTAATTTATTTTTTTACAGTGAGATGAACAATAGGCTATAATGCCAATGGTTTGGTTCTGTTTTACTTGCTAGATATTAACGCTCAAAGTGTGTATTCTCTGTATAAAAATAAATTTACTGAGAAACTTACCTACGACTTGACATCTATTTTGGACACACATTTTAATTTCCACACCAAGAAATGTGTTAGGCTACCGGAACACAGACTGGCCGAAATTTTTTGAAAAACCGGCTGGTTGCCGATCGCGGGTTTTGAGCAAAAACCGGCCGATTCTGATTGGTGTTCGGTCAATCGGTGCATCACTAGTAAAAATGCAAAGATAACTAGGAGTCAAAAGGCTGACATCCCTGAGCTTCATTTCTAATTATTTTAGCTTTGCTTTAAAAGCTGGCAATCGTACCATATCTTGTATTATGTATGTATTATATATGTATTTACACAATAATACTTTGAAGCCTGCTACAAGCTGAATGGGCTGAAAACTGAATAGCTGTTTTGTCTAATTCGGTGCATGCCATGGCCATCATTAAAACAGACAGTATTTTTAATTTAACTGTTGTATCATGTATTTACAAATATATGATTGAATTGGTCTTAACAAGGCCTTATAAATAAAAACATAAAAATGGTGTAATCTCCTCAGAGATAAGGAAGGTCATATACTTAGTACGTTGACCTATCGGAGGCTCCAATGGATTTTGGCAGGGGTGCAGACCAAGTGTCGAAGTGTCCCTTAGCAAGACACCTAACCCGAACTGCTCTCGGTGGTCTGATTGCACCTTGTATGGCTGACACTATTAATGTGTATGTGAGGAATTACTGTAAAGTGTTTTGAGTGGCTTGAAAGTTAGAAATGCGCTGTAAAAATGCAGTCCATTTGCCATTAATTTACCATTTGTGACTATCAGTCTTGCATCGTGTAGCATGAGCAGTGTTGTGAGCCGATTTCAGTGATATTCTGTCAGAACCACGTTGTTGACAGCTGATACCAGCAGAATGGAAAACTCATCTCAACAAGGGTAGTTTGGATCAAGCCTGTGGACAACAGGTGAGCAGCAGCCTTGTCTGTTTAATAGCTAATGTTAACAGGAATCAGTTTATCTACAAGTTTCTTTGTAAAACTGACAAGTCAATTTACTGGCAAAGCCTTTCCAATTGTTTTCTTGTCTTAATTCGTCAACCATTTATTTCTATCCATCTCAGTGCACAAAACTGTGCAACGAGCAAAGCTGCACACTGTTTTCTTGTAGAGAAATGTGAACAACACTGATCACCACTCATTTGTGGCGTAAATGTGAGAGGTGGAATTGCGTGCATTGTGTACCAACTAGGCATAATATGACCACCCCTGTCTTGAGAACAGTCTTGCTGTTCTGTGTGAGGGCTACAGATCGTGTCAGATTATTTTCCTGTACTGTATACCAATTTTAACACTAGAAGTCTGCTTGTCCACGTGATTGACCATTGTGTTGTTAAATTGATAATTATGAATTAATATGTATAGGTCCTTCCTAACCTTCCGGGACTAAATTGCCATAGAGCACATGTCTGCTGAATGTCCACATTAGCAGAATGAGGAAGCTCAAAATCCAAACCAATTGATAAATACATTGATTATAAACATGCTTTCAATATAACATAGTTATAAATATGAAGAAAAACCACAGGCAGTCTTTTATAAGCAGCTCACCTGACCACAGATAATTTGTTGCAGAATCACAGGCTACAGGCAGCATTGGTAAGATTCAACATTCAAGGGTTTGGAAATGCTACAGATCCTTGACTGTAACGAGACCGCATGCAAAGCAAACTGACTGTCTGGACAGTTTTGATTCATTGGTGGACGTGGACATGCTGACACACCTCAGACTATATCTTCCTTTTTTCATGTTTGATGCGTGTGCGTAAATCTGCAGCGCTTTGTCATTTGCAATTTCTCTGTGTAATTACACTTGTATTACACCTTGTTACGTTTGTAAATAAAGATTTGATGTAATTTTACATTGTATCAGACAATGGTATCATTACCCTAGCCCCCACAAACCCCTGGTAATGTAGCGATTGAGGCTAATGGTCCATTAATTAGAACAAATGGATGCACACATTGTTTTGATGCAAGTAGAAGGTCTCCTTGGTTCTCGTGTTAAAGCTGGAAATGTAAACAAAGTAATCTCAACGAGTTTAGGTATTCATCGGTCCAGAAGTCCACGCACCAATTGTACAGGTACAGTATAAATGGAGACAATATAGTACTGTGGACACTCCCAAGAAGCTCCCTGGCTGCCTTTGGGCCTGGACAGCTTGCTATCATCAAGGGAACAATGATCCCAAATATATCTGTAAATCTACTACATAATGACATTAAAATGTCTGCCTTTTGCCAATAGACATGCTGTGGAAAGAGAGCCGTTCACACCAGACACCAATGTTGTTAGTTTTACCACTTAATGTCTGTCTGTACTTGTGAAGATCAGACTACATTGTATCACCAATTAATACAGAAACCCATTTAATTCCAAACACTATACTTTTTATTGCCAGTGTACATCTTGAGTATAAACCAGTAAATATTTTGTTCTAACAAGGATTAAGAGTGTTATGCTGAGGGTTGAATGCGAGAACAGAACATATTTGTTCTGCATAGAACAAACTGAACCCAGGGAGGATAAAAGTTTTTGAGCCTTGCTACCTGGCTATGCCATTACTTTATAAATGTCTGTAAAGTTTCTAAAGTATGGGCACAACACACTGGTTTTATTCAGAAAAGTGTAACACTTTCCAGTTAGAAGAGCATGGAAAAGTAATCTTTTGTAGTACTTCACTTGGTAGCAGTGGTGTAGTAGTTTAGGTATTCAGACACGGCTTAGACAAAGTTGAACGTGTAATTATTCACACAGCTGTGACACCATCCATCCCTGGGTGAAGAATTGATCTGAATTTAATGATGTTTGTAATTAAATGTAAATCCCACAGTACTTACATTATAGTGCTATGATCTGGTGTATGCATATTACTCATGTCTCCACGATGCAGCAGAGATTGTGCTGCTCTGGAACTGGCTAGCCTACAGTACTGTGTGGTGTGTTATTTGGGCTATATTCACTCCTGTATTAACTGGGATACAGCAGGCCCATTGGATGTAAAATGATTCTACTGTCACACTACCAGTGGGTTAGCAGACATATTTTAAACGTGAATTTTACTGTTAAGTCCTGCAGATGACATTGGCTGTGAGTATATACAGATGTCTGACCTCTAAAGTAACACTCCTGTCGCACGGCGTCACGATGGGAGATGATGCGGGATGACGGATGTGTGATGAGGGTGCAATTTCGTCAAATATCTGCCAGGTGGCGTCTAAACTTGCGCTTGTACACAATACAGTACAGCTAGGTGGTTTGTAATGTCTAATTGTTAGATCTTATGGATATTTGAATCTAGTTCCATATAAATAACAGTCTTTTTATGACTGATTTGGTGCTTTGAATGGTGTCATCAAAGAACCGGAGATACAAATTATCTGAGTAAGTGTGCCACCGTCACCATCAGATCTTTTGATTGTTTAATTATTCTTATTTTATTAGTCTACTGTTTACAGTAACCTATTCCGTGTAGGATAGTATTCAAATAATGCTGCATGTTAAAACTAGTGTTGTAGTACTCGAGACCGGTCTTTTTTAAGATATTAGTCTCG
>JAODTR010004753.1:0-11836 GCA_025399935.1 Amblyopsis rosae | reverse complement strand
AGCTGTGTTGGAGCAGGGAGACATCTAAAACATGCAGGGCACCGGTCCCCGAGGACCAGGGTTGGGGACCACTGCTGTAGATAGTAATACAATGGCTGTTGTCTGTCTTACTGTGAGCAATATACAAGCTAAAGCCATGTTTTATAAAGGCTACAGGGACTGAAATATATACTTGAAGAAATTGAATATCTGAAATTACATCCATTTTATGTGTCATCTTCCTTCTAATATGGTGTATCTTTTTTTAAATGGCATAGGATACTCTGTGTGTGTGTGTGCGTGTGTGCGTGTGTGCGTGTGCGTGGTTCATGGCACTGACAAAAAGCAGTAGGAGGCTATAGGAAGAGTGTGAATTTGTTTGAACTTGTCAGATAAGGACACATTATTTTATCAATGTTTTGTTCTAGCACCATCTTATCTCAGCTATCTCAATCCTGTCACACTTGCAAATCGCTTTTTAGAACTTACTCTCCTTAAACTTTTCTCCTTGTTGGAATTAAATGAGCCTTCAACCCCATACATCACTGCATGCAAGGTAACTAAGCCAGCGCACTAAATTAGGCCTCTCATACTATGCTATACATGCATGCTCGCGCACACGCACGCACACACACGCACACACGCACACACACACACACACACACACACACACCCCGTATACATGCAAACACACACAGCCACTCCACAAACACATTTCAGGATATCACGCATGCCCTTTCCAAATCCACAGTGTTTCTAATTTTCCATAATTAAGATTTAAACACCGATTTTGCAAGCCCCGCCTCTGTAATTTATTTTGCTCTACTGTACTTTGAATTGTTTGCTAGCCATGGCGGTGCCAATAGTCATTCTCATCATTATCACGTTCCCGTTACGTGCATACTGCATCCACATTAATAGAGTTTACAAGGTCACAAACAAAGGTGGAGCTTTTGGAACCTAAACTAGTTTTAAGGTATTCTGTATGTACTGTACTTATAAACCACATAGGGAACACCATGCTCACAGCAGGTAGTCTGTAAATATTTGCAAAATCTGTGTCATACCGAATTCCTTTTTAAGCACGTCACCCCACGCAACATATATCTCGCTACCAAAATTTCCGGGATGTGTGATAGTCTATATCTTATTATTAGGTGACAGACAGGTATCTACATACAGTTTGCAGATGTGCCTTTATTTTTTTAGGACTTTCGTTGACAGAAGTTTTCACAAGGCTTCCTATAAAGATTAGCTTGACCGAGCAGCTTGTATCTGACAGCTAATTTGAAGCAAAAATAACAGCTGCCATTCATACGGTCTGTTGTCAAGCCAGTTCGTGTCACTAGTTATAATCCATTTGAACATCCGTTCATTTATTTTAATTGCAATTCAATCACAGCTTTCAATTTTGACACACTGGAATCGTTGTTCAACAGCAACAGTCACTCGCATAGTTTTCAAAGCCTTCCTTGTAATAATAAAACAGGGGAGCCAAAAAGTCAATGTGAATATGGAAAGCATAATTGTTGTTACTTGTTAGGTACAGAGCAGAAACATGCAAGGCCCTTGCATTCAGAATGAGATTGTAAGAGGGTGATATCATATATAGTTCCTTAAAGGATCTATTTATGATCATTTCTACCACTAGATGGCGAACTAAGAACCAGCATCTAAACAAATGCTTTGTGGACCACCCGCACATGCACTAACATGAACACAACTTGCTATATGCATCTTTCTAGTCATTGTGGAATACAGTAGCCAATGTCCATGCCTACTGCTGCTTGCAGCCTTCAAAATAAAAGTCTTAATAACATTTATAGTAACATGATTTGTATCGAAGGTTTGAGATTAGGCCTCTTTTCTTTCAATTTGTAATTTCTATATCCAAATAATCATTAGTAGGTGTGTCATTAACCCATGTTCAACCATTGTAGAACAAGTCCATAGATTATTGGCAGGCATCTGCCAAATAGAACTAGGGGGAAGAAAAGTGTTTATTGATTTAAAGAGCTCATTGTGTAGGACTGATTTCACTGTAAAGGTTTCCTCTTGCCCCAACATTGACGCTAGCTTGTAGCATTCTGCCAATTTGTAGCTGCTTCATTTAAATGGAAATGATACACTGGTCTGTATAGACGATAGATCACATGCCTGATCAGTGCTCGATCGTGTGTGTGTGGTGTGTGTGTGTGTTTTGGGTTGGCAAAGATTATATCAAAAGCTTCTATCACATTGTTTGTATCGTTAAATCATGAATGCATAACAAATTAAAAATTATATTATTTATTTTCTGGAATTTGAATGTAGATTCATTAATAACATATTATGCTTTCAATACACCAGCCACGTGTGTGTGTGTGTGTGTGTGTGTGCAACATGTACGTTTGGCAAACTCCAGACTGGAAAATTCATATACCGACCAAATTGGATCAATGCCAACCAATGTGATACAGCTAGAAATAGCATGAGTGTAAATTAGCACTGATTCTACATGTGCTTTGATGTTTTCTCCCGTGTGCACAAGAAAGGCTACAAACAATGCCAACATGGCCTCTTCGTTGGTAGATTTAGTGTCTCTTCAGACACCCCCATTGACTTAATTTCCTTGTAGTGACAAGCAACAAATCTAGCAAGTGATCCTTATGACATGTTTATGTGTTTACCACAGTTCAAACGAGGTACATAGGCCAATAGCTCTCTGTGAGTTTGCATTTGAGCATTTACCTGACCTCACG
The DNA here is from genome assembly GCA_025399935.1 of Amblyopsis rosae. NCBI lineage: Eukaryota > Metazoa > Chordata > Actinopteri > Percopsiformes > Amblyopsidae > Amblyopsis > Amblyopsis rosae. The sequence continues at coordinate 9,116 of JAODTR010004753.1, read as the reverse complement.
CTACAAATTGACCTGGCGAGGATTCATGATGTCATTTTGGCATAGTCAATTGCGATATACCATATTGAAGATCAGCAAGATTGGTATTTTCAATTCTTGACGATGATCATATCTTTACAGAAACACTTAATTTGTTGTAAATGCTCCTCAATCTGATCACGTCAGGCGTAAAGAAGCTTAGCATTGAGGTACAGGCAGGCTTTCACAGAGAGTTGTTCTGCTACTGTAACACTGTGCTGATGCTAAAACAGCTAACAGAAGTATGTTTACCTATGAACTCAATCTGGGTTGCACTGCCATTCCAGACACAGATCCTTTTATTTACTGTCTTTCTTCCCATTCCCCTTATCAGCCATCTTTTCCCCCTTTCATTTCCTCTTCTATACTGGCTTTTATTCTGCTCTGGCAATATGTGTCCTTGCATCAGTTCACAGATACAGAAGCACATTCTGCGTATACTTTTTTATGTTCAAGCCTGTGCCTTGGCATATTTGATGAATACTCTTTTTCTTGTCGGGCGGTTTCTACCTGAACAGAAATTATACACGAAGAAAGCTTTATGAGTCTATCTCCCATGCATTCTCTCCTCTGTTCAATCCAAATTTGCTGCCAGATGTGTGTTTTAACAATGACAGCATCCATCTTTAAGCTCTTCATTACATAATAGGTATGGCAAGACCTTTAACTTCCCTGTCTGGATTAATAACATGTTATCTTATTTTATAAAGATTAGCAAATACAAATAAACAGGTAATTGAGGTCATGATCTCGATTTGCCTGCCATGATTTTATTTGAAGTAACTTGGACACTGTCCCGTTAATGTACACTTATATTAGTGTGTTTTGTGGGTGAAATCCTGTATGATATAAATTAATTTGATGTCGGTATTAACATATTAAAACATTAAATTAAGTTGACATATTCCAAATATTCAGCTATACTGGACTGGTGTTTTGTTGTGAAATGTAATGTGAAATTTTTTTGCAAAGATTATGCAATAGACTTACCTCTGTTAAATTCACCCAAATGTGTCATCCAAGTGCAACCAACCGCATTGTCTTCTTGCCGTCCAGAGTGACACGCTACTCCGTCTAAGTAAGGTGACTCAGATCAAGGCTCTCAAACGTCAGAGTCCCATTGTGGCACTGATAAATAGCCTAGCCGGGATGACAGACAGGTCTGTGGTCTGCTCGTCATTAAACAAGCTTAAGTGAATTGCTATAGCTGAAAGTTTACCATGTTTAGTGGCACTTTCCCACAGTTGCATCACAACACCTGGTTGAACCTGGGAAATACGATATGCTTTGAAATCGACAATATGCATTTGAAGCCACCTATAGGTGCTTGTGTGTGTACGTGTTTTTGAATTTGACAAAGGAAAGTATACAATATACCTTGTTGGCTTGTGCATTCACATTTTGCACTGCAGTGGTGAGCATATTTAAAGTTCACGTCTTCTCAATAAGCAGAAGGAATGTGACACACAAACACACACACCAGTGTTTCTGTACATCCGGATTTGGATTATCCTGGGAATATTGGAACTGACTGCTTAAACATATGCTTTCACGTAAGTATCTGGTGGTGCTATAGTGAAAACATGGCAAATCAAGGTTATATTCTGCAATAGGTAATTTCTCAAGTCAACTTGTAGTGTGCGGCTATGTCTAGAAGGCAAGTAAGGCCTTCCCTACCCTTGGCTTGGCCAAATAAAATCAATAACAGGCATTGTGTCAGAGGAGCAATGATCGATGCGTTATTCCTTAGCGAGCCATTCATTAGAGAAACAATTCACTGCAAAGACTATTTTTCTTCTAAAAAGTGTCAGTAAAATCATTTGAGTGAGTGTGTGTGTGTGGGTGTATTTGCGTGCGTGTGTGTGTGTTTGGGGAGTGCGGGGCGTGTGTGTGCGTGCGTGGTTGTGTGTGTGTGTGTGTGTGTGTGTGTGAACGCTATAGGGTTCGCCTATGCGAAAGTGTTTTCTTTAAAATGAATTCACGCACAAATGGGTGTAATACAATAATGTCTTTCATCATTTCATCTCATCACGTTATGCCGTGGGGGACAATGTGATGGAAAGGTCGCTCTACCGATTCTCTCTGTCTCCTCCCATCTCGGCGTCCCCTGCCGCGGCTGCGTGCGTGCGTGGCCACACCTGCATTCAACCAGGAAAGTCCAGCGAAGAGAGAGAGTAGGCAGTCGCTTCGATCGCGTTTGGATACGGACACGTTTCATCAAGGGGGATTACACACGCCGACTGTCAAAGCGAAGATTCGTCCCCGTGTGCTATCGCAGCGCCGCGGCGCGGGGCAGACAAACGCCGCTCTGGGACTGGGGTGAGAAACAAGCTGGTGTCGGCAGCACGCATACTGGAGAAGACACACGATAACAGTTAGAAGCGGTGACCTGGAGCGTTTCCTCTGTGCGTACAGGTAAACAGGCATATCGTATTCTAAACAATGCAGCCGCTGTTTCCATGGAGGATTAATTATCCCGTCCAACTTTTATTTCGTTCCTTCATTTGCTTTTTACTTTTAAAAATGTTACACTGTATAGAATCAAGTGATAAATGATATTGTCAAAATTGTGACATGTAATACGAATAGGGAGTATTGTCCTGGAAAATAGCCTACTTTTATAAGGAATGCTTCTTGACAGTATGGGTAGATGATAAAAGTTGATCTAAGAAACACTGACACAATATTTTTATTGATACTGATATAGCAGTGGTTATTTGTTTAATTGTATAAGAACACCCTACTCCGTCGTCTCAGAGTCGTCCCAGATGTTGAAATGAAAAGCAGCCTCTGTTGTTTTAGTTATTGCCAGCATCTTTTGACATAGAAATGTTGCTTATGAAAGGTCAACGTGCAGTACTCATTTTCTTGAGGTTTAATTAACTAAATAGCTTATTTTTTTAAGTTAAGAATGTGACAAAACCTGTATGTGTGATTTACATTTTAAATATAGTATTTTCAGCTAATGGAAATGTACAATATGGACCAGAATCTTCTAAAGCTGGCAATTCTCAAGTTATAACTAACCTTTCAAAGTAATTGTTTATATTGTTTCCATTATACTCCAGGAAGTAAAACATGTTGACATTGTTCCACACCCTAACCTTTGCACAATGATCCACAATAACAGGCAATTGGATAGTAGCTGTACTGTACATAGCCAATTCATGGGTCTCTGTCATACGTGCAAAGGTCAATTATGGCACATTGTGGAAAATCCATAAAACACAATATGAAACATAGGTTCATAACTGTAGATGGAGCACGGAGGGTATTGAAAATGACTGAGTACATATTGAATGCAAAAATATTACACCTGCTGGTGTTACAGATTAAAAAAATAAACAATTAAAATCAGAGAACCTGTCAAATGCAGTCATAACAGGGTTCTCATGCAGTCACCACATTGATTTGAGGGGGAAACAACAATGTTCAGGTTTGACTCAAACATGGACGTGACTAAAGATGCAGTTCTTCCAAGTGGCTGACTCTTGAATAGAGCAACACGGCTCAATGAAGGAGTCATCCTTCTTGTGAGTCATTTTTAAAGTTGAAGCTATAGTCAGTAACTGTGAGCTAATACACTTTTTGTAAAATTCAGCGAATATTATGTTCTGCTAGCTTGCTCGTTCTCTGTGCGTGCTGAGAAAATAAAATCTGGTATTTCTACAACACAGCCCTGGCTCTGGAACACAAAGTAGTGCAGACCGCACCACACAACAATATCTTAGCCTTTGCATTGTGCTTCCAATATGTCATGGAGCATCTGAGGGAGAAACATATGGCATATGGGAGAAGTTTCAACCAATCATAAGAGATAGAGAGATCACGTGATCCAGTTAGCCTCTGTGAGGGAGATACTGCCCACTGTTCAAAATGACTTCACAAACCTATGGGTAACACTGTGCATTATGTCCATAATCCACTTCATGATATTTGTATCATTACTGACAACATCATGAAATCATATCTAACAGATTGGGTAACATCATCGAACAAACGCTGAGAGAGTGAGAGGTAAACTATCCAAGTCGGTGAAGGTAACCAAAGTGAATGACTTTTCTAAGGTAGTCTCATCCTCTTCCATCCGTTACGTCATATAAGCAACTCTGTGCTGAGCATCCGAAACATATACACTTGTAAGCTTGACTGAATTTCCGGAAGTGAGGAAGTTGATATTTAGTGGCTGTTAGCAATGTCACGCATAAAGTCTGTATCTGTAATGCCGGTGCAACGCGCTAGTGCAGTACTTTATTTTCTATTTTCAGCTGTTTAATTCATTTTAAGCAGTAACCGTACAGCCTACTAACAATACCTGAAAACAGCCAGAGTGTGTTGGTAAGTTTCTCAACAAATTCCTCTATATAGGTTTAACATCCGATTTACGTAGTTGGTTATTGTGCATGTCAATCAAAATACCTCTCCTGTCAAGTAGGCGGACCTTGACGCAGATAGCCAGCGATGTGTCTAAGACTTTACGTAAGTAAAGGCTGACTCTGCGAGACTAGCTCTAGGATTACGTGGGAACCCTGCAGGTAGAGTTAGGTGAGTGTGTTTGTGCGAGCGTGTTTGACATGAATGCCAGTATAGCCGAGCGGGGAGGAGGGTAGAATCTTAAGCATTCCTCAGAGGCATTTTGTTTTCCAATCAGCAGATACAGTCGTTCGTGTGTGTGTGTGTGTGTGTGTGTGTGTGTGTGGTTTGGGCAGCTTTGCAGATAGAGCATGTATACTTCTTCTCCAGACATAATATAGAACCAGCTTCAGTTCCAGTCAGGATAATGCAAGCAAAATTATCTTTTCAAAAGTATTAGACATCCTATTGGATTATGTTCTAAGATAAGGCTATATGGAGGTATCCACCTCCATTTGCCTGCTTATATTTAACAAAGGTACAACCACAATTGTTGTCAAACATTCAACAATTCCACATATTTATTATTCGCATCACATCCTGAAGACTGCTAGATGAAATGGACACGTATTCATTTTTTGCTCAGTTTATGAATGAGTGACGTTGAAAATAGTGGCACCCAAGGGAGATGGTGTTCAATTTAGGCTGTTTTACCATGATAACATTGGATGCACAATGATATCTGAGATATTACTGACCATCACCGGCTGTGCAAAATAAGTGAACTCCATGACATATTGCTGATTACAGTTATAGTAGCCTACGTGCCTGAACTATATTCTATAAAAGGTTTATAGACTTAGACATTATGCCTATAGTAAGTGGTTGGTACTTCCCCTCGGCTTTATTAAGTGGTGCATGTGATGCACAAGAACTCATTTGGTTCTGCTTGCTCATGCTTGGAACGACCACGCTGCGAAAGAACATAAGATGTGATGATCTATTGACCATTTTAAGAAAGAATATATCTACAGAAGAGCTACAGGCATATTATTAACTGACAAAAAATGTGTGTAGCAGCAATACCGTTTTGGAATGAGTGTGTATTGCAAGTTGTTTCTTTCGTTGCAGTACCACTAGTAACCACACATCACAACATATCTGAATGAGCTACGCCTCTAGTTGCTCACGTTGCAAATTATATTAATACAAATATATATTATATTTGTATTAATTAGTCAATTCGTCCCGAACCCGAGGTGCCTGGTGAAATATGTGAGAACTGAAGACCGACCCGATTCAAATCCGTCAGGTTCGGGCAGAGATCTCAAGCTTTATAGTCAAAGCCTGCATGCCCCTCATAAATCCTGCCGGCAACTGTTGCGGGAAATTTTTCAGTGCAGCTACCTTTATCTCTGGAATGTAAGATAGTTCAGATATGTCTTAGTGTGTAAACCTTATTGACCTTAAGGCATGATTTGAATATTTATTGGTGAACGCATCTCCCATAAATCTAATACTTTAGTCAGACATGTTGTGGTCCATCGTCTCTCCATATCAAAGTCTGCTCTGAAAAGATCTTGCTACATGTAAATGGCCATTTAGAGGTGGTAATCACCAGAGCCCCCCACGATACGATATTATCACGATACTTATGCCACAATATGATATGATTGCAATTTTGTTTTTTTGTTATTGCAAAATTGTCAAGCCGACTAACTGACATAAACATGTCATAAATATTGTACACATAGTTAAATTCAACAATTCAACGCAATATATATCATGAAATTCCGATACTTGGCATTCGTGTATCAATACAGTATTGCCATGGGAAACTTTGTGATACTATGCTGTATCAATACTTTTTTTCCCCCCACCTCTAATGGCAGTCTTGATCTGTAGGTAATTATATGCTGTATGCAGTTTTTATATTCCAACCAGTCATTACAATAGCAGCAGCTAATTGTATCACTCTCTAATTCTCGGTGAACTCGCTTGGTGTTGTGATTGGTTGAAATGAAAACCTGGATATGCTTGGCTCTGCTTACGCCCACAAAGTGTAGAAAGAGACAGTATATTAGTCAATGTTGGGGCAGTATAGTATTTTTTTCTATAAAACGCTGTTGAACCCTAGAAAGCATCCAGGTTCTAGTCCATTCTGTCAGTTACACACATGCAGCCAGCCAGCCCGCCAGTCAATCAAACAACCGTTTCAAAGCTAGTCAGCAAGCTGTCTGGCCAGCCCGTGTTTTAGTCAGGCCGGCTAACATATTAAAATATGCTGAAGGCCACCTTTGAACCCCCCAGGAAGAACTGTAGGCACAGTTCCAAAAAAAGAACAAAAAAAAAAGTGTGAGAGACAAAAGATGAGCCTCTTCCCTCTCGTCAGCAGTTTGAGGCAGAGGGAGTCGCATGTTAATTGGTGATTTGATTAGCGTTTTAATATTGCAGCTGTGCTCGACAGACGAAAGCAGCCGGCTGTTTATTTGACTTTTTTTTTTTCATCAATAATTGCCCAGCTACTGCAGAGACCAACCAGGATTGGACAGATCGGGTTTTAATTGTCACACAGCCAACACATAAAATGAATTAGCTCATATTTTGTATATTAAAAAGCTTCTTTCTTCATATACCTTATAGAAAGCCCAGATCCACAGATGGCTGCCCCAGTTGAAACAACTGTCCCAACGTGTGGGTGGCCTTAGGAGAAAGGGTAGAGGTCGAGATGGTGCGAGCCTGAAGTTGTAGGTGGAGGAGAGAGGGGGGCCACGTCCCACTCTATGGACAAACCCCCCATGACGTCACCCAAAGATTGTATATATATAAATGGACAAACACTCCGTGACGTCACCATAGACTGTATATATAAATGGACAAACCCTCAGTGACGTCACCCATAGACTGTATAAATGGTCAAACCCTCAGTGACGTCACCCATAGACTGTATAAATGGTCAAACCCTCAGTGACGTCACCCATAGACTGTATATATAAATGGACAAACCCTCAGTGACATCACCCATAGACTGTATATATACATAGACAAACCCTCCATGATGTCACCATAGACTATATAAATGGACAGACTCTCTGTGATGTTACCATAGACTGTGTATATAAATGGACAAACCTTCCGTGACGTCACCATAGACTGTATATATAAATGGACAAACCCTCCGTGACGTCACAATAGACTGTATATATAAATGGACAGACCCTCTGTGAAGTCACCATAGACTGTATATATAAATGGACAAGCCCTCTGTGACGTCATCTATATCCTATATCACCTTTACATAAGAACAGATTTGAACACTGCACTGTGCTGGTTCTGGCCATCTCCATTTTGCAATACCTGACCTGTATTTCCAAATATCACCCCCCGTACAGTTGTCATAAACGGGGAGACTATAGAGATTCAAACCTGAACCAGACTGTAAACATGTTTATTATTGCTGTAAAGTCTGACATTTTAACATTAGAGTCTATGGGGAGTGAATTATTTTTGCTGCCAGCCTCAAGCATCCATTTGATGAACTGCAGGGTTTGGCAAATCTGTGTTGTATTAATTTCTCAGCACGAGAGGTTCATGCTTGGTCCCACTCAGTTGTGGAACAGATATCCTCTTAGGGTCCCTTTAACAGAAACTCTTACAGAAATTATTGATTTTGAAATGTGTGAATGGCCCTATTGTTTCAGCGTGGGCCTTGCATGATGTCAAACAGGGGTGGCGTGTACTGGACAAGCCGTTTTCAACCCATAAAATGCAGATTGCCAGAAAACCAGCATTGATATTCAATCCTATTAGGCTACTGAGTTAACAGCTCAAAGAACACATTTGAGGGTGCAGTTACTGCACCAATCATGCCCTTAATGTTTTTGTTTTGAATACCACACAAGTTAAACGGTGCGCTGTAGCTGTACTATGCTAGGCTCAATATTAACAGCAAAAGATAAGAAATGATGTCTATGCATAATGAAACCATATTTGAGCAATCATTTTTTTAAATGATTATACGCATTTGTGTGTCTGTGGGAGCGGGCGTTTCCGAGTGGATATATGATCTGCGCTGTATGTGGGCTAAGGCCTGCTGTGCGGGCTGTATGCAGTGCGTTGTTTTAATAGGGGTGGGAAAGGCCAATGCGGCGTCGAGGCTCAAGACGCCTGTCACAATTTATCGCCTCCCCCTTCTTTCTCCCTCCCCCTTTTACTCTCCATCCCTCACATCCATGGTGGGAGGGGGTAAGTTTGGGAGATAAGGAGAACTGCCGTCGGTGAGGTGATGTGGGGGGGGGGGGGGGGAGAGTGAGATATTTTTTAAATTTACTGCTCCAATAACACACCCCACAAAAGATACGGTATGTATTAGTCAGTACTTTCTAAGGAGGCCGTAGGACACAACGTCAAATTATATTTGCGGCAATTGGAGCCCAGCTGTGTGAATACTCCCACCGACACCCCCTAACCCCCCCCCTCCCCCCCCGCCTCCCCCAGAGTACCCCACGAGCAGGCCACGTTCTTATGGAGCCTGTGATGGCTGGAGACAATCAACATCCCGTCTCCAGCGGGAGCTGTGATTGGACCGAGGGTCACCGGGGGTCAGCGGCAGAAAATTACTAACAAGGCAATCTGCGAAATGAAGCTTGTAATGTAAATGTAATGTAAATCCTTCTCTCTCTCTCTCTCTAGCTCTCTCTCTCTCTCTCTCTCTCTCTCTCTCTCTCTCTCTCTCTCTCTCTCAG
>JAODTR010004752.1:0-11839 GCA_025399935.1 Amblyopsis rosae | reverse complement strand
ATAGTAAGCAGTAAGTCATTAACAACTTTCATAAGTGCAGTTTCAGTAGAGTGGAGTGCTCTAAATCCTGATTGGAACGATTCAAATAATTTGTTGATAGTCATACGGTCAATAATTTGCTTAGCTACGATTTAACGAGTAAAGCCATTTCCACACTGTTGACAGTGGTAAGGCTTTTCTCCACTGTGGATATGCTGGTGTGTTTTCAAGTATAGTAATAAAGCGAAGCTCTTTCCACGCTGTTGGCAGTGGAAAGGCTTCTCTCCAGTGTGGATACGCTGGTGTACTTTCAAGTATGCCAATGAGGTGAAGCTCTTGGCACACTGTTGACAGTGGTATGGCTTTTCTCCAGTGTGGACACGCTGGTGATTTTTCAAGTTATACAAGTGACTGAAGCTTTTTCCACACAGTTGACAGTGGTGAGACCTTTCTCCAGTGTGGACACGCTTGTGTTTTTTTAAGCCAGATGAAAGAGCAAATGTTGTTCCACACTCTTGGCAGTGGTATGGCTTCTCTCCAGTGTGGATATGCTGATGGATTTTAAAGTATGAAATGTCACTGAAGCTCTTTCCACACTCATGGCAGTGGTGAGGCTTGGCCCTGATGGGTTTGTTTCCAGGGGCTGTGATTGGCTGAGAGAGAACAGAGGAAGAGAGAGAAGTGTTTGCAGCAGATAGACAAGAGTCCCACTCCTCTATACATTCCTCTGAGGTACTGGGTTCCAGTGAAGAGGCAGTCACACCATCAGACCCACCTCTCCTTGTAAAGACTTTGAGGGCCATGCCTGAAAATACAGAGATAGAGCTATTATCACACACGAGAAAATCTTATTAAAGTCTTATTGTAAAAGGCAATCGCTCAGCATATCGTTTGTCAAGAATCAGTAGCAGCATAAGACAAAGTAGGGAAAAATGTTAAATTTATTTAGAAATAAGCAAAGAACAGAGCACAGGATTTAATTGGTAGTTGTGGATGGATGAGGTTGAGAGAGGATGCCACTCGCCTGAAAGTGTAGTCTGCTACTCTAGTTAGCAGCTAGAGGTTTGTGCTCAGCATAACAGTTAAAGTACAATATGCCTTTAGCCTAGGCCTAAGTGCATGTAAGGGAGAACACAAAACCACCTTTGTAATTGCTGGTTAGTGTAGGCTACACACACACACACACACACACATTAACCTATTTCTAAAGTAATGTTTTTACCATTAAATAATTACAATAACTTATGCATCAGTTAATTAGGCTAAACATACTATTGCTGGAGCTACAGATACTAGAGATGAATGACCAGGAAAGACACAGACAACCATCATATGATGGAGAAACAAGAAATGAGAGAGAAAGAGAGCAAAATATGAAGACACCAGGAATAACAGAGACAGACAACATACCATATTGCCTACAATGTGATGGAGACACCAGAAAAGACAAATAGTAGTCTACAATATGATGAAGAAACAAGGAAAGACAGACATCAAAGAGTAAAATATGACAGACCGTCAACAAAGTGTAAAAGACACCATACACAGAGATTTAACAAGCTAGTCAAATTTTAGGAAGACACCATGAAAACCCTAAATATGCAATATGCAGGTATGCGTTAACATAAAATAGTAGATACAGGAGTTGTTACTGAAACGGAACAGTGTTCTTTCAAAAATTAGTCAATAGTGCATTTAGCTATATTTCGCACTTGAGGTTCAGTATGTTTATGTCTATGCTAAGCCCATGATATCTTCAAACTCTAAAAATGCACCTTTTTAAAACGATAAAAATGTTTCAAAAGCTGCACCACTATGATTTTATGAGGTCTTGAGGGGCTTATAGGTAGTATGTTGTATTAACAAGCTGAGTTTAGTATTGGATGGGTAAAAAGATCCCACAAGATACTTAAAATGTACTTATAGGCCTACTTGTGAGAACAATATGATTGCAGTGGTACAGTATGTCTTGTAGTGGTGAAGTATGTCCTATTTACATTGTGGATACAATAATGTTTCTGGAAATTACCTGAAAGTGCAAAGTTTTTTTTCACACTCTTGGAAGCGGTATGACGTCTCTCCATTGTGGATGTGTCTCTGGTAGCTACCTGGATGTGGAAAGTTGCTTCCACACTCGTGGGTAGACTTTGCTTTGATGGATTAATTTCCAGAGGTTGTGATTTGCTCATATAGAACAGAGGAATACAGCATGGAGCAGGTATATGCATCAAGTAGACCAGAGCTCCACTTATCTATGTATTTCTCCAAGTTACTGGGTTCCAGTTAAGAGGCAGTCACTTCATCAAACCCATCTCTCTTCATAAAGGCTTTGAGGGCCATGCCTGAAAGAAAGATAGAGATGGAGTTGTTACATACAGACCCATGAGAAAAAAAAAAGTTTATTTGAAAAGGAATAGTGTTTATAATCATTCAACAAGTAACAAAACATTTATAATATTCTATATCTTTCCATTAGGGTTAAGAATGTTCCTGAGGACCCACTGCTCTGCATGTTACCATGTTGATGTCTCCCTGCTACAACACACCTGATCAGGTGAACCATCAATCTCCGCAGAAGCCTGCCAACAAGCCATTCATGAAGGGCAGCATTTAACAGGTGATTCAAATGAATAGCTCGTTATAATGACCCATTCATTTGAATCAGGTGTGTTGGAGCAGGGATGCTGGTAAAACGTTTTGATCTATGGTCAGCAATTCTAAGAAATACACTTTTTGTCAAAGTCAGCGAATTCTGCTGCCCATTCTGTGTGTGCATGTTAAAAATATAACCTGGTGTTTTTACACTGCCCTAGCTCTGTAAATGGGAAGACCACATCACACAACACTTCCCAGTCTTGGCAATGGGTGTAACAATATGGGGGGCAGAGCTTTGGAGGGAGCACCCTATAACCCTATAGGTGCATGCTCAGGTGCTATTTAGCACGTAATATACATTTACTTGAATGTCTTCTTTACACAGATATTAAAAGTAACCATCAATAATCAATAGAGAAGCTTTTTTTTATATTGCTCACACAACATAATTTCTTTATGGTAACCATATTAATATTGATAAGCCACCCAAACAAGCCTGATGGTTTTTCTAATATTAATATTATGATTGGTGGTTACACGTGTCATTGTGTGCATATTGATGTAGGCTAATATTAAATATATTGGTAATTCAATGTAAAGGATTTATATTTTGTCCTACATTAATTGTACTTAGTAACATGAGTTAAACTAATGAGTTTCCACCTTGTGTGATGTAGTGGTGCAACACACAATACTGTATGTTGCCACACATGAAGTGAGGTGAACACTTGAATGCCTGTGCTGGGTAACACATGTGGGCACAATAAGTAGGAGGCACTGTAGGCATGTGAATGAATATGATATATAGTGGTTCTGTTGGGTGCAGTGTTCACATACAGCTTCAGTCTGAATCACAGGAGAGCTGGCAGGCACAGAGTCATCCATGCAAAATAGAATAACATCTCCAGATTGGCACCTGTGTAGAAGAGTATGCATAAATTACCTGTTAAGCGCCTGTACTTAAACATGTTAACACATGCATGGTCTCATTCAAAGTGTAGGTTGCTATAGCAGAAATAGGCAAGCACCTGTACTTAAAAGCACGTTAACATATGCATGGTCTCATTCATAGACATGCCGTTGTCTCTTTCAAAGCAGGCTACTAGCAGAAATACCTGTTATGCATCTGTTCTTATGTACATTAGCATAACATTTGTCTAATTCAAAAGTTAGGCTAGAGAAGATCACCAAAAGCACCGGTACTTATTTACATTATCATAGACATCTATAGTAACATTTGCATGGTCTTTCCATGGCTTTCTAGCACTGATTTCTTAAGGTGGTTTTGTCCTGAATGTTCAGGATTAACCATGGCCAGAAATATGGTCACACATTTTCACACGCAAAACACACACAAAAATCCAATACATTGAACGTGTCCAAATGTCACATATTTCCTATTGTTTGTAGTGATATCAAAAGGAAATGTACCAATGCCATGAGACTAGCAGGAATGCTTTATTGTATCTCCTTACTCTAGGCTAGTAATATTTAAATCTGTAACTTTATGACTGTGTCAAGCAAAACCATTTTCTTTTGCACACCTGTAGTGTCAAATACATGAGTTTGGGTTTTTGTCTCAAAATCCAGAGATTATGAGATGAAGAGATATGGCCATTGTGTTATTTAACACAGCAGCGGCTCTACAGCACAACGGCAATGGTGACTCTAAAATGCATCCCATTATGCACCTTCGAATGGAAAGGTATAGGTTAGAAACTCATGTTTTTATTCCTCCTAATCTAGACAGTGGCTACGCCAGTGATCAGACACTCTGCTGAAGAGATCAGTATATGGCTTGTGTTATTTGGTATTACAGGGGCAAGTAAATTACAAGACAACGGCAAAGCCGCCTCTAAAATCTCTCATTTAAAAGCACAAAAAAATACACTCTGAAAAATAAGGTACAACTTTGACAAATTAAAAAAATATATAAACAAATATATACAAGCATATCCTATGAAACGTATGGCTTATAAATAAGAATGCATAAACATAATTTTAATAAAGATTTTAATTTAAGTGTTTTTATTTGAACTCATAGATTAATTAAAATGTGTTTTAAACAAAACTAAAGGGTTAACTGGTGGTTCAGCACAATTCCCTGTGATTGCAGAGTTAATTTGAAGACGTTTGGTGCAGGTGTCACTGAGAAACACCTATAAAAAAAAAAATCTAATTTCCACAAATGTCTCCGGTCCTGTAGCTCTAAGCGGTCTGAAACCTCAACAGCTGTGTTGAGGAGGGCCCCAGGGACCACATACTCGAGATTCGGGATGATCAGATGAAAGGGGCCAAATCGGTCTGAGGTCAAAATTAATATAAGGGTCTCAGAAAGATACCTTTTTGACATTTTTGGCCATTTACAATTTCGCCTTTTCCCACATCCGAGAGATCTGTGCTTCGGAGGGTGGATACGCCCCCCCTTCCCTCTTCTTTTTGTCAATCACAAGCAAAAAGGACCAAAGTGAAGCCTGCCCAGTGGAAGGTTTAAGTATGTGGCCCGCTGGACCGCATACTCGGGTTTGGGGAGGATTGAATGACAAAGGTTTATTATTATTATTTTTTTCTTCATACATCAATTCATAAATCAATAGACAGCTCAAAGTAATGTAGCCTATTTACTGCAATGCAAAACTTAAAGTGATTAATGCAGATTATTGCACATTTCAGCATTCGGCCCTTTCATCAAAGCAAGGTATGCAAGGTCACATGACGTCTGAAGGGTATAGGTTTGAGTTACATTTTATTAGTGGGGTGTGTGGGGGTTCTTCCCAATGACATTTTGAGTCACACTTAATTTTGATTTTACGTTCTTCCACTAAATATAGACAAATCTCCCAGTTAAAAAATAATTTTATAACTGAATACTGAAGTTAAGGCTACAGTATGTAAATAATGACAAATTAGCCTAGAGGTTATTGCCAATTCAGGCCTTGAGTAACAGAATCCACTTCCAGCTGGAATGAGACGTATAGCCTATACATATACACAAGCCATTTACAATGAGACTAAAAATTAGATTACCTCATCCAAAGCCAACTCATTAATGACCTAATATGCTGGTGAAATAACCTCGTTCTACCAATCAGACCATCCGACGATAACGAAGGCAGTCTTGAGCCAAGGGTAGCTATTTTTTTCCAGTAGCATCTAAATCACGCTTTCAAAATAAGATTAGTTTTTTTCTTTTCGTCCCTGCATTCCACCCGCCGGCCGCATTTCTTACCCATATGAGATTAGCTACCAGGCTGATATAATTTTTGTAAAGCATAAATCATCAATTCTATGGCGATACAAGTGAAAATCTATATTATTTTAAAGCTGATGAAATTGCCATACCCAGTTGACGCCTATATGCACGTCAGTTTCAAACAAAGCCTAATCGCATACAATAAATGTGGTAATTATGCATTTAATAACAATATATTATTTAATGTATCGGATTTAAAGTGTCATCATATCAATCAATCTTTTAAGAAATTGGTGTCACAATTATGTACACGTTATGTTATTTAAAATATTTTTTATAATATTTTTTATATTCATTACATTTGGAGCCGACCCTGGTGTGTGGCTGTGCCCTGTACTAATGTGTGTCAAGCAGACACTAGCTACGCTGGGGGAAGGGGGGGGGGGGGGTAGATTGCACTCAGCCAATCATAGCATTCCCACATGAATACAACATGACACGCCCACTGATACAGACAGTAGTGAGATAAGATGGTTAGAAACCATGATTAAAACGTTTGACATATCTAAGAAAAAAAACAGACCTAGTAACATTCAGGAATGCTTTGAAAACAGCAAAACGATGACTGCAACCCCCCGTTAAAGTTAAATTCAACTATAAGGCAAAATTAGCAGTATTGGGTCCTATTCTTAGTTATTCCGCAACCCCCTCCCCCCACAACATTTGCAGCCTAGGAAAACAGGGCCCAATATTCCCCACTGGCAGGGCAAAGCCACAAGCCATTGGACATAATGGTTTCAGAGCACAGTGGTAACATGGCTGATCCAATGTTGGGGCAAAAGTTTGCAATCTTTTAATTCAGCATTGCGTTTGTAATAACTCATTGCTCTGAAATTATAAACATGTAATAATTGGCCAACAAGAGTAATAGTAAATGTAGAGGAAAACAAATGCTTTTGTATTGAAAGACAAGGGATGGTCCTACATGTGTACAAGACGCTCAATGACTTACTTTATTAGTTGTGCACTAGCTAACGATGGTTTCCAATTACAACCATTTAAACAATGAAAATGTAGTGCATGTCCAGTTCTAAAATGCATTACTGTCTGTTAAACACACAAGTGGAGGGAGCGGAAAAAACTAAAATAAGAACAGCAAATTTAAAGCAGGTTGCTCTACATGTGTGCAATAGCCTTATAGCTGCTGTTTTGTGTGCTGAGACTTCTTGAAACTGAGAAGCTCTTTCCACACTGTTGGCAGTGGAAAGGCCTCTCTCCACTGTGGATATGCTGGTGTTTGCTCAAATGCGGTGACAAGAGCGAAGCTCTTGCCACACTGTTAGCAGTGGTAAGGTCTTTCTCCAGTGTGGATACACTGGTGTGTGTCCAAGTATAATTGCTGAGTGAAGCTTTTTCCGTACTGTTGGCAGTGGAAAGCCTTTTCTCCAGTGTGGATATGCTGGTGTATCTCACAGATTGATAATACACTGAAGCCCTTTCCATAATGTTGGCAGTTGTAAGGCTCCCCTCCATTGTGGATACGCTGGTGTTGCTGAAGACTACATGAATGTGTAAAGCTCTTTCCACATTCTTGGCAGTGGTACGGTGGTAAGGTTTCTCTCCAGTATAGACACGCTTGTGTTTCTCTAAACAATCTGAATACGAGAAGCTCTTTCTACACTTTTTGCAGTGGTACGGTTTCTCTCAAGTGTGGATATGCTGATGGATTTTAAAGTATGAAAGGTCACTGAAGCTCTTTCCACACTCATTGCAGTGGTGAGGCACTGGGTTCCAGTGAAGAGGCAGTCACACCATCAGACCCACCTCTCCTTGTAAAGGCTTTGAGGGCCATGCATGAACTAAAAATAATAAGTGTTTAAAAACACTTGAATTTGGCAAGAGCTGCACTACTACGAGTAGTCTTGCGGAGCAGACAGATGGTCATAGAAACAAGCTTATTGCCCATCAAGTAACAGATCTATAAGAGTAAACCCTCCACTTGACTTTGTATAAAGGACATTTTTATTTATTGTTACAATCCACATTTTTGACTAGAAGCAACTCTGTTCTTGGTCTCCAAATGAACCTAGATCAACTCATGTCTTCACAACCACATTTCCCTGTTCAGTCTTTGATTATGTTGTCGTCCTTGACAAAATTTGTCACCATAGTCTGACAACCTGACAACCTGATTCAAATGATCCACCAATCAGGCTTCTAACAACCTTGAATCAGGCATGTTGGAGCAGGGAGAGATCTTAAACATGCTGTGTACGGCCCTCCAGGAACGGAGTTGAATAGCTCTGCCCTAAAGGTTGATTACTTAAATTATACTGACTGTCATTTGCATCGACTATTTAGGAAAATCTGTGTAAAATATAATTTGGAATGCGTTGTAGGCTATTTTATGTTTTAATTCTGCAGTATAGAGCATGGCAACTGGTCAATGCCTGTTCTTAAAATATTTACAACTGAGGTTCGCAATGGTTGCTCTTTCCCGATCAATTATTTTGAACAAGAGGCAACAGAAATAGGCTATTATGTTATAATTCTGACTGCTTTAAGATGTTAAGCATGGAAACTAAGCAATGCATATTCTGAAAATATGTGGTATGCTCTGTCCCGATCGATTCTTTCCAGCCGTTCCAGCCGTTCTGCAGGCCATCTGCATTATAGGATATGACCCATCATGAAATCGTGACAATACCAGGCACAGCAATAAACAAGCAGCATCTGAGCAGCAGCAAACATTACTATAAACCGCAACAACAGATTTAAATCTAAACTACACTTCAGGGAAAAAAATGTATTGCGATTTTTATGATATATTGCGATTTTAATTGCAATTATTATTTATTTTAAGTCAAGATTTAAGTTAAATATACTGTATATGTGTGATGGAATTATTAAATGGAAAAATGCAAAACCACGGCATGATCAATTGAGGAAGTACAAATTGTTCTAGGTTGTCGACAGCATAATCAGTGTTATCTGCTGAGAGCTGGACAGGGCATATATATGTAAAATAAATGTACAGGTACTTAAAATATTAGGTATAGTACAGTTTTTAATGGTAGGGTACCGCGGTACCTTTCTAGTACCGGTATACTGTGCAACACTAGTTTGGATAATGCATGACGCTGCGCTGCAAATTTGGTTTTCTGCGAGCGGAGCTAGTGGCAACATCAAAGTGTCACTTTTAGAGTTGTCCCCACTCCCTCACTACTAGGAACGCGTAGAGGGGAAAAAAAGCTTACACATGTTATTCACGGTGCTTTAAATCACCTGCTGTACATTGACAACTGGTTTTTCTCGTTGGATTTGTTTGTTGCTCTTGCAAACAACGGGATATCAGCCCTTGGGAATGTGAAGCAAAATCGCCTGCAAGGGTGCGGTTTCAGTGCAGACACAGAAATGATGAAGAAGGGAAGAGGGACATTTGAAGAGCAACAGATTGTTGTAGACAATGTGGAAATAAGAGCAGTCAAATGGTTGGAGGGGTGATCGTTGCCAGCACTATTGCCAGTGCCCAGCCGTTTCTTACATAGAAAGATGGGATAGAAAGTCGAAACAGAAAGTGTCTGTGGAATGCCCAAGCATCATCAGCCTGTACAACATGTCCAGGGGCGGCATCGATGATCTTGTTGCACTGATTGCATATTACCGCATCCACATAAGGCCCAAAAAATACTACCATAGGATATTTTTTCACTTTGTGGATATGGTCATTGTCAACAGCTGGTTGCTCTATCGGCGTGATTGTGAGTCACTCTTGCTTTCCGAACATCTATTGCACAGGCATTCTGCATGCAAGGCAAGGATCTGTCAAGGAAGAGGGGGTGGTCACTGGATGTTGAAAGAGAGTTTGAAAAGAAGCAGCATCATAAGGCTATTCCAACACAGGACGTCCGTTCGGATGCTGTGGGTCACTGGCAAGTGGTTGAAACCGGCCGGCAGTAAGGGCCAGACTGTACTCAAATGTGCAAAGTGCAATGTTCACCTGTGCCTCAACAATTCCACGAGTAAGACTGTTTCATGCCAATATAGTGTAAGTGACATGCTCACTTTACAATTGCTTGTAATATAATGAGCAGATTATACTTTGTTAGAGTGAGGTGAATGAGAGGTTTGCCTGTCACCAGTTGGATACCATAATAAATGTTTGGTTGTGGACTTACCATTTGAGGGAATTTTACTCTTAAATTAATGTTCAAGACATTCTATGTGTATGTACTTTCATGCCTATTGTCGCTACATTTATATATTCCATATGCTATAGAAAGATTAACCATCTCAATTTAATTTTGTATCACCATAGCACAGCAAAAACACCTTATTATTATAGTAAATATATTCAGCCTACCTGGGTTTGCATTAAATAAATCAATTTGTGGATCTACCCATTCATTAATTTATCTTAGCACAAATAACAAACTTGCTACTTACTCAACTAGGCCACTGAGGCAATCCTTGCCTAACTCAACCCAGCTGTGTGAATGTATACTGATTTTGTGGTGTGGCTCTATAACTGCCCAATGGCAAACTAGTGGGTGTAGCATTCAACTCAGTTGCCACTTGCTACACATGCAAAACCCACTTATTTAAGGTTTATTTAAGTAACATGCAAACTAACATGCAAAAGAAACATAAACTTTTTTTTAAAATTATTTAGAAATTGTCCAGAAGTTGTAAACTTAAGTAATTTGTCACTGTTGCCCACTGAAGAATTGCACTTACATTCAATATCAAGGCAAGCTGGAGTGTAAACAAAAGGGAAATGGAAAGGCAAAAGTTTTCTCCAGTTCCAGTAACATATCACCTGACAAACTTTATTATTATATTATTTTTGCATAGAAAAATAGCATCATGACCTCGTGAAGTGCCTTTTTTCAGACTAGGGGACAGTCATATATCTCTGAAGGAGTTTGGTGGGATGTGAGTTGCAGTATTAGCCACTTTACTACAGATTTAACCAATGCTTATGTGTGTTTGTGTCAATTTCTGTGTTATTGATGATAATTGACTTATAGCACACCCAGAGTCATACATTTCCACCCCCAGTTTACATATGTTTTAAGGATCTGTGCAAATGGCTGCAGTGAGAGAGGTAGTGATCAGTGTATCAATCACTTTTAAAACAGTTTCAATCAGATATTTACAGTAGGAATTGAGGATGGCTTCTTTTAAAGTCTTATTCTTTGAGAATATTTTCCTGATTGGAGTACCTGATTTCTATTTTTGCATATGACCTAATTATAAAGACCCTGTGTTGTTATTTTACTTGATGACATTTCTTACATTATAATTTGACAGCCTTCACATGTCTGCCCGAGACAGACGGTTGCACATTGGAAACCAATCAGATTCCCAATAAGTCCTCACACGTGTTGTTCAGAAACCTAGCTCATTGCTCAGAGTGACACTTGAAACAAAAGGCATACAGCCAGTTATGCCCTCTTCATGCTTTTGTCCTCTCACTTCATTAGCTCCTGTTTTTCACGTCCAGTGTATAATAACCACATAGTTTAATTCCAGTGAACATAGCAGTGTCCAAATGCTCAGACAAAGACTGCTGAATCTTATTAGAGATAAGGAAGGGCCTTGTTAATATTAGAGGCGAGCAAACAGGCTTCTTCACGGATGGTGAACATCAGTTTTCTCCTCCATCCTCGATAATAAAGATGTGTCCATACTTTACAGTAAAATAATTGATTTTGCCAGGGTACATGTAGATTGTGGAAGCAATGTGGTATATATATATATATATATATATATATATTTCATTCTGCAATGTTGTGAAAACACAAATGTATTTTCAAGGGTCTGGGGGTACACTGATAAATATTTCACACACCCCGTTTTCCAAATTCCGTATATTTGAGCTGGACACATTGGATATGCATTGCCAAGGCTGGAATAGTGTTGTGTGGCATGGTCTGCACCACTTTGTTTGTTCTTATTTAAGGAGCCAGGGCTGTGTAGAACCTCTCCGGGGACCATCACCTTATCGTGGTGGAGAGGTTTGGGTGCCCCCATGAACCTGAGGGCTGTGTTTTCTGGAGCCTTGTGCTC
>JAODTR010004751.1:0-11840 GCA_025399935.1 Amblyopsis rosae | reverse complement strand
ATCAAAGACAATTGTCCCATCTTTGTTATCTTTTTTCCATACTGCTTTACATGTTGAACCAAGATGTGTATTAAAGTCCTGCGGTATTGTAAAGGAGCAGGGAATGGTGACACAAGATCCACTTAAAACATCTATAGTTAGTGGCATATTGACATCCCACTGGCAAAGGACACCTGAAACACAACACACACATTTTCATTGGATAGTAGAGTAGATGTATAACCAAGTACTGTCTCTCTTAATCTTATAAACTGAATTTTTGCATCATATAAAAAATGTAACAAATGCATAATTTTTTACATAAGCTAATCTTATATCTGCAATCTTATTGAAAAATTTTCTGTGTATATAACATTATATATACTGTGCATATATATATATATATATATATATATATATATATAGACAGCTCTATAAAACATGATAGTAGCACGTATAGTGTTTACCTTGCAGCAGACAGCTAAACAGAAGAAGTGTTGGAGCTCCAGCCATGTTTCTTTACCAGGAAACAATGGAGGGCTTCATCAGAAGAGACAGACCATCACATTAAGATCGTTCTGGACATTAAATACCAAACTGTTTCAATAGCATGTATTTAATTATTTGCATTAGCAGTTAGTGTTTTTTTATTATTACCTATTAGTTTTCTATTCACATCTTAAATGTGGATGTAAGTAATGCACATATTGATTTAAGAAAGAGTGTCTAATAAAATCGTTATTTATTATATTATAGCATGACCTTGTTTCAGACTTTCGATCAAATTAATTGAAGTGGACACACACACACACACACACATTACTTTAAAATATAAATATCCAGTTAATCAATACATTTATTTGTCTATATTACATATTGTAACTTACATGAAATATTAGTGAAAGTTATCCAGAGTGTGCTGCCTTTCGATCTGTCTGACTGTTTAAGTTCCCTTCCTTTAAAGCAATCATCCGCCCATATGCAAAATAGTCAAGTTTCTTTATAGAAGCAGAATGTACTGTATTTCCTCATTAATCCCCAGTTCTACTGTTAAGTGCTTTGCTCAGGGAAAATGCAGGAGTATACTAACACACACATCTCAGCATGGGGGAAACCATACAGAACATCTGGAGGAAACCCATGTGAACATGCAAACGTAGCCCCTTAACCTTGACCTCTTACTAAAAACTCCAAAACATACAGTACATAGGCCTTCAACATGCTACTGTTCACAGAGGCCATGAACAACTGTTTCCAAAATAGAAGACCAGCATCATTATGCCATTTGTATTAATGTATTAATTTCCTTCTAAATAGTTCTACTTTTTCCCTTAGTACAAAGTTCAAGTGGCCAAGCAGAGCTACAATTAAATGACAAGACAATTTAAAACATACATTTACCAGCTTAGTTGCAGTAAAAACAGAAAATAGGAATATCATTTTTTTACTTATAAAATAGCTAACAAGTTTATGGACAATTGTCACGCTGCCATGGTTTGAATGACATGATAACAGAACATGCAATAATATAGTCTATTGGAAATCTCTTGAAGCGGCAACAGCAGAGTGTATTTGAATGTAACAAAAAAAAACAAAGACGCGTCAACAGAAACACCATGGGCTTGGTTTAAATACATAAAAGACAAACCAAGAAAGACAGACCATTGGACGAACACAGCAGGTGGCAGGTGGCAAATTTAAACAAATCACTTAATTAAATGAAATTTAACTAAATCAAAACTATATCTTCCCCAAATTAATTTATTTTCCTCCAGCTTGATCAACAGAGGGCTGCAGCAATTGCACAATCTTGTCCTCTAGCTCCTTAGCTTTCTCTTCATTCTGTCCCTTTCCTCCATCTCTTGGAAGTTGTAGCCCCTTTAGGACAGACTGCAGGGCATCTGCATTCTTCACTGAGGCCATCTGGTCCCGATCAACCTGGATCTCATCCACCCAATCCAGGTAGGCCTGTAGTAATCCCAGGTCATCCGTGAAGCTTCCAATGATCCGAAGTCCTGGCCGACGTGCCTGCAGCTCCCTCAACCTCTTCCTCCCTTCCTCTCCGATATCATTCCCGACAATGCTAAAATGAGAATGCAGCCATGGAGCAGGTTATCCTTTGTCATTGCACATACATTAAAGTTATTCCAAGTCACTTAATGTCTGAGAATGGTATGTTTGCTTCTCTTACGTCAGCGTCTTCAGAGAGGTGTTCTTACTGAGGCAGTTGACAATGTTCTCTGTTCCATACTCTGTGATGCCAGTAATGTCTACATAGAGTTCCTCCACTGTGGAGTTGTACTCTAAAGCACTCCACAGCTCCAGAGCCCCTTCTGGTCCCAGATTGTTTCCACACATACTGTATTTAAAAACATAATACACAATAATCATACGCACAAATGTGGTTTATTTCTTTAAATAATAAAAATACCAAAATACTTACAAGAGCTTCTTCACCTGGCAGTCACTGGATTTCAAAACAACAGATTCTAATATAGCTGCTTGCTTATCCAAACAGTTGTATCTCAAACTGCCAAAGATTAGAACAAGTAAATTAGAATATAATGGTGATTTTATAACTTAGAATTGTACATGATTATGGTGAATCATTTGTTATCCTGAAGTTGAAATCAACAAATGATTTGTCTGGAAAGTTTGTTGAACTAACGTATTTTTTATTTCTGCCCGGCCTGGATAGTGCTGTTTCTTTACGCTATGAGTCACAGTTGCACTGCAGAAACTCCCTTCTCTACTAGTTTCAGACAGGATTAGGAAGTGCAACATTTAGTAGGGCTATCAGAGTTAGCAGCATTAGCTCAATACATGTTCATTGTTGCCAGATTTTGCATGAAAAACAAACTAGCTCATCCCCCAAACAAACCCCAACACAGCCCAATGTAATTTGCCTCAGCTGCACATACAGTAACATCACATGGGGGGTGTGATCATCAAGGTTTACAGGCAGCAGCTCATCTGCTTCCGCCAGCTGAGGTTTGGAGCATGGCCATGCCATATTTTGGGTCTGGTTGTTACACAAGGCTAGGTTTTTTTATTGTTGCATAATACAATATTTGGTGTATTTACATATTAACTAATGCTAGAAAAAAAGCAAGGAGGAGCTGACTATTTAAAACTTGTAAACTTTTTTTTTACATTTGGATAATGGCATAATTATATACCATTATATTAAACTTAATTGCACAGTTCAAAAACTCCATAATATTATAGCTAATATTCAATTTTACTCACTAAAGAGATTCACATCGATGTAAAATAGGTCCCAGTCTGTTGAGCCCTCTGTTCCCAATGTTGGAGTAGCCCAAGTTGAGCTGCTCTAACTTGTGCGGAGAGAACTGTAGCACATGGTGCATTGCTGCACAATCCACAACGCTCAGTTTCATTTTGAACAGATTAAGTGTTTTGATCTCTGGTGCTGCAAGGCTGGTGGCTCCTTCCATGTGGAACTCCATCAAGCAGTGGAGAAGATTTAAGGCGATCTGGTTTTCCAGCTTTCTGTTCTTAAACTGTGCCTTGAACCACAGCCCAATGTTGGTGGAAAGAGTTTCACCTTCATCCATTGAGACCAGAACAAGACCATCCAGCTGACCTGCCAAGCGTGCCCGAAGAAGTCCCATGAAGAAGCGTGTGAACATCTGCAGACTTTCCACCTTGTCCATGTTCAGGTCTTTATTGAGTAGGATGGAGCCAGTAAAGGATGGAAGGACTTCTCCAAAGCACCAGTAGTCCAAAGCCTGAATGATGTGATTGACACAAGAGAGGTTGATAGCACAGTACAGGCCAGCCAGATGCTCCTGAACGGTCAAGTGGAAAAATGAGAACATCTCAACCATCTCTTCTTTAAGTGGTTGTATGATCTGACTGAGAAAGGTACTCTGAACATCAGCAGGTTTAACACCATACTTCTCCAAATCTGCTCTGTCAAACATGATCTTTTTCTTGAGAAGGTTTTCGTAAGCCAGCTTCCCCAGATTCAGCAGTTGCTGCCTGACCAGTGAGAGCACCTCAGATCTGGGAGTGCTCCTCTCTGTGCCCTTCAGTGCATGATGCTTGACAGCAGTAAACAGGTAGCAGAAGTAAACTTCACTCACTGTTTTAGGTGGCTGTAACTCAAGAGACATAGGATCAACCCCATGTAGACTACCTGAAGAGAAGAACTCTGCCATAGCTGAGCAAATGATGTAGCAATAGAGTGGGATGAAAGACAGCACAAATAAATTGTCATTGTTCAGGATGTAATTGTACACGTTTTCTGCTACGCTTGCGTCTTTGTAGAACTTGGAGGTATACTCCTTCACCTGGTCCTCCTCAAAGCCCAACACCACACAACATCTTTGAAAGAAATGCTTGGGAGCCTCCGTAGATGGTCTAGTCGTGAGAATGAGAGAGGCCTCTGGTAAGAGGGTCCCTTTGATCAGTGCCACCATCATCTCTGATACTGACAACATGGATCCCACATCTATGTCTTTACTGGGAGCATTCCAGTCTAAGTGGAATTTGAACTCATCCAGTCCATCCAAGATGAAAAGCAAAGACGTTGGTGAAGCAAAAAGCTCTCGAAGTACTGTCTTTAGGTACAGGAAACGGTCTCCAAGGAGGTCCACTAAACTCAGTGGGTCTCCAATTTGGTTTAGCTCCCTAAAGCGCAGGTCAAAAACACAGGTGAATTGACGCATGCTCTTACCCAAAGCCCACTCATAGACCAACCTTTGCACGGCCACACTCTTTCCTATGCCAGCTATACCTTTAACTTTAACCCTTTTTGGGGGCCGTCCTGATATTCCTTGGGGGCTCAGAAGGTGACATGGGCGAATGCGCTGGCAAGCCTGATGAACATAGATGCGCGCCCGTCTGCTGGCTAGGTCAAAGTACTCATGTTGGCTGCTGTCGATGAAGTCATTATCTTCTGTCACAAACAGATCTGTGTAGCGGATCTCAATATGTGAAGCGGAGTTTGATGCCTTTCCTTCCCCTTCAGAATAGCATTTTAGTTGCTCTGTGCGTTTCAAAAGGGTTGTTTTATGGGCAGAAATTGGAACTGAAACAGAAGGCATACGAACATAGTTAATACCAACATATTCCTTCAGATAATCACAAACTACTGTATATGTATTATTGTATTATGAAATATATACTATGCGTGTTTTATCACACAGTTATATAAAAATATGTGAATTTTACCACTATGATCTCAGATCTCAACATACCTCGTATACTGGTTGAAATTACACTCCTTCGCAATGTTGATTCTTTAACTACATAAGGAAGATATTATTTTAATGAGTAGTCAAAATAAACTGTAACTAATCTGTAAACAGTTACTGGCAATAGCAATTAGCGGATACATTTAATGACTTGCAGTCTTTAAAACAGTGGATGTAATTGGAGGTATTAAGGTATATTCAGTGGTTAGGCATCTCATAGATGCATATGGGCTGGCCAGGCAGGTCGGTGATGTTTCGTCTGGTCATTTACCACCATAACCATAATAGATCTTGCCCCATTGAAATTGACATATTACGGTTTAGTTTCTTTTTGTTTATATTTGGATTTAAAGATTTAATATAAAGCATTACCTTTGCTGTCAGATAAGTTGAATCCCTTGCTCTTCCTATTGAACAGCTTTGCAATCAGACCTTTGTTTTTTTTTTCTGTGGACATGCATGGTTGTACAAATGATGCAATAAGGAAATCATAATTTTTTGTATAGTATATTCAAATAAACAACATGACAATGGGTCATACACTAGACTGTCAGACAAGAGTTTGATCATTTTATCCTAGCTTATCACTTGGAAAGTATTCATAAACTGTTTACAACAGTCAGGTCCATGTAATAATTTATATTACATGGACCTGACTGTTGTAAATGGCTTGCAGTACAGAATGGTGCTGATCAGGCTTGAGCTGGGCATTTGGCAAGAGATCAGAGTGAACAGAATTGTACACAGTTAATGATTTACTCAAGCATTAAAGCTGGGTCAGTTTCATATCAGACCTAGACAAAGATAACATTCTGTTCAGACAGGCATGCTCACCCTCAGCCACTGTAAGCGTTGGCCCCTCATCTCTGTAATTCATGCAGTGACTCTTCACCCAGCATTGCAGATCCTGGCAGTAGTAGTCCTGTACCTCCCTTAGTACTTCTAAGAACCTTTGACTGCTGTGTTCATTGGTGCACACTGTCTCCAGAGCCTGGGCCACAGCATTGGTGGGTGATTTCTCCAGCAAAGAGAGATAGAGAGCAGGGGAAAGCAACTCAGCGTCCCGTAGCCAGCGCAGCAACGGTGCTGAGTGATCATGTGTCCAATTGAGCAGCAGGTCTCTTTCGGACTGGAGCAGCTGCTGAGCTGAATTCATTGCTTTGAGAAATGCTGCTGTTGAAAATAAGAAGAAGAAAAAGAAGAGGACAATAGCATTAGTGGCACACTGCTCTTTGTTGATACTCATGGACAGTCCAATTACAACCCCAATTTATGGGTGACATTTCAAAAATCGAGCCCAACAGATACTCGTGCCAATACCCAATACCAAAGAAAATATGAAGTAAATGGGTTGAATTAACCCCACTTTCAATAAATTCAGAAATTAAATAGAATAAGGTCATCATTCTATCTTATTTGACAGATATGTCATGAGAAATCGTAGCAATTGTACAATTACAAGACATTAACAGTATTAGTATTAGTGATTACATCTTTAAACCATGTGGTGGAGTTTTTGAGTGTACTGTAGGACTATGGTCACCTGCTGTTAAGGTACCTTTAGTTTAATTAACATATAATCCTTCACATATAGCAGGTAGCTGTCAACAACCAAGACAGAGTATATATAGCAGAATCATTTAAAATACATACCTAAATGAGAAATAATAACTTCAGATGCTGTACGTGCATATTCCTGTATTCCACGCTGGCCATCAAACAGGCTATACTGTGGCTTGTTTGAATTTGATCTTAAGAATTCCAGAAGGAGGAGTGTTGTCTTAGGCATGAGTTCAACAACTGCATTAAGAGTTCGAAGTCCAAAAAATAGAAATCTTTGTATATGAGCCAAATTGAATACTGTGTTAGAAGGGCATGCGTATTTAATAGTCAGTTGTTCAAAACATTGAATCTGGGTCAAAATATTCCAGATTTGTACATTTCAAATATTGCTATCTGGGATCAGGTAATTAATTTTACTTCTATACCGGTTTTTCAAAGCAAAATTAGATTGGATCACCCTGATCCAGATTCAGATTTTTTTAAATGACAAAATCAGGATTACCAGTGCTCTAAATGGGACTACATAAATTATCACAGTGTTGTAGGCTACTAAATAGAAAACAACAGGTGGAATCGCCAGTGTGGGGTCAGTTTAAATGTTAGAGACAGAGACCGACAACAGAACATAATACAATAATCCATCCCCATCCATCCTGTTTCAGAGCTTTCATTTGACCCACAACAAATACATAATAAAAGCATTATCAATATGATGAATTAGGTCAAATTAAATATATATTTGTAAGTAGTTTGATATTGACAGCTGTTTGGTCTTAATGTCTACTTGATCTACTTTATCACTGGTTAAAATCATGTAGTGTTAGTCATTCTGCGGCGCTTCCTCAGAAGCTCCGCTCCGCTCTAGATTACGTGAGCCAATCCAATTTTAGAATCTATTTTATAGTTTTGAACAACCCATTCTCAAGATTTGATACAATCCGATAACTGAAATATGCTCATATTAAACAACTTGCCCAAAGACATTGAATTACTTATGATCTTGTGAAGAATATGTGATATGGCACATCATTGAGTGTCAGCGTCATAAATGATTATACTGTTAAAGTGCACCGCTAAAAATGTGTTTACAGTGTGAGGTGTTTCCTCTATATTTTGTTTATTCTGGAAAGTTTTTTTTTAGTAAAACATTATCTGTCTATTAAATGAAAAGCTAATTTGTGTTTCATGTAGTATTGTTGAGAGCTACATATTCATATTTTTGCACCAAAATAACATCATAATCTCTCGTCACAACAAGAGAATGAGTCATACAGTATGTCATGTGTCTTTCCTTCCAGACAAAGGGCACAGTTGCATTAAAGGCAGAGTCAGCGATTGTAAGCAATATGTGTGTAGATTGTGTGTGTGTGTGCGTGTGTGTGCGTGTGTGTGTGTTGGGGGGGGGGGGGATACTTAATCTAGTTTTTGTTACACCATCTCAGTCAGTGCATTAAAATATACTTCACCCAGTACCAATATACTTTGAATTATGTTTCTAAGGCTGTATTACAAATAGCACATAGCTACAGTGTATGCATTTGAACTTTGTATTTTGGATTATTGTGTGCATGTATATGTAGACAATTTAATGCAACAAATGAAGTGCAATGCAAACTGAGAGGACATGTGATGCACAATATTGTACTCAGGGTCATGAAACCTGACCCGCTTCCTCTTCATTGCCCATCTATTTATTTTCCCTCTTTTCCAGCTGAGCAATCATGCATGATCTAGGCACAATGTGTTTTGTGGTTCATGCCATTTTTGGTAAGTTGATTTATCTAATCATATATTTGTGTATTTCATTTACACATTTACACAAACTTTCATTTTATAACTTTTAATCAAATTCTTTAAGATTAATATGAATTCCATGTTGTGCATAATTTAATGACATATTTTAAATTGACATAATCTTCAATTACACAAGCTAACACTTGTTATTGACACAATATAATAACATAAAAATTATATAATGTACCAATACTCAAATGCATGTATATATTCTCATTTGAAAACTTGTAGTAAATGTTTCTATACTGTGCTTGTACAGTAGGTGCTATTTCTGGAAGAAAACATTGGTCTATATATTTTGTGAAGTTGAATAAACTAGTTATTTTTGCTTTAAATATGCATCCAAATGTCTATTTAAAAAGGGAGAGAAAAAGAAATGCATGGCAGTTGATAGACCGGAGACAGGCGACTTCCTCTTTCTAAAAATACTTTTGTTGTGAAATATTTCACAATTTTACCTTTCACATTTGTATTTTGTCCAGTTCACTTATCCAAATCAAAAATGTATGTGGCTATGTAAAAATAGTATATGTATATATATATAAAATAGCTATGTGATATATTTTTATATTTAGTGTTGAAATTACATATAATTTAACATTTCTAATCAGATATCTCATTTATAATCTTAAAACCTTGCTACTTTGCACCTATTTAACACAGTTTGTTGATGCCAATAAATTAGTTCACCATGAAACGTGTCCTCGGCCTGACTGCCTCTAATAATTTGTGAGTAGGGGGCAGAGGACAGTAGAGGGCAGTAGTGAGTTCTGAATGAAAGGTTACCACATCTCTGCCTCAGCTGCTGCCACCTTGTGGGGAGGTGCCCACACAGCCTCTCCTGTGCCTTCCATCCCGGAGCTGGTCCATGCCCTGGTGGGCTCCTGTGTGGTGATTCCCTGCTCGTACACGCCTGCAGATTTGCGTGCCCTCGAGGCCACAAAGAGACTGCTGTATGTCAGGATGAGATTCAAGGACGGGGGACGCTTTTTCCCTTTTCCCAGTACAGCATTCAACAGTGAGAACACGGCACAGGTCAACAGACTCTACCAGGGACGCACATCTTTTACTGGGCACATCGCAGACGGAGACTGCTCTGTCCAGATTGACAGGCTCACATCAGATGACACTCGTGACTTTGAGGTCGCCCTAAAAGGAGATGGTGAATTACTTTGGAGTAAGCCAAAGAGTTTTGCTCTGAGAGTCTCAGGTGAGTTTGAAATTGATTGTGTTTAAGATGAACTGTGACCTACCTCATCATTTTATATAATCATTACTAAATCTTGCATAATATTTGCTTATAGACGTCCCTGAGGCTCCTGTTATTAGTGCCATTGGGTCGGCCACAGAAGGGCAGTTGGTCACCCTCAACTGCACCATCAGTATTGTTTGCCCTGCTACACCCCCGACTCTCCAGTGGCACTGGGAGAGAGGGCATGGAAACAGTAGTGAGAAAAGAGAGGTACAGTGGGCACAGAGGCCCGTGTTAGTGACCACGCTGTCCTTCACCGCGTCATATCGAGTACAACCCAGGCTCAGATGTGAGGCCGTCTATCCTGATGGAAAAAGAGTGTCCAGTTCAAAGGACCTCCATGTGAGCTGTAAGCATAAAACCGTAGCTTGTTCTTTCACGTTTTTGATATATAGACACTAACACTACTGCATTCTCTACATTGCCGCCTCATGGTCTGTCTCTGAGGTCTTTAGGCCAAGACTTTTTAACCAATCCCAGAACTCGTTTTAAAACAAGAGGTGATGGTGCTTTTGGTACAGTGGCTCCTGGGCTCTGGAACTCTCTCCCGCTAGCCTTGAGAATTCTGTGAACTCTGTGAAAAGAAACGTGAAAAAAACACATAAAAGCACATCTTTTTAGACAAACTTTTAATATGGCGTTTAGTTTTTTATTTTACTGTGAAACACTTTGTGACCTCTTCTGTGAAAGGTGCTATAAGGTGTATAAATACATTTTACTTACTTAGTATAAGCCTATACTTACACTCTTTTCAGTTACATTTAAACAATTTTGCTGTCTTCAGTTCCTCCAAAAGAGATCAAGGTTCAAGTGGAGACCTTAAGGATTCATGAAGGGGCGAGTGCATTGCTGGTGTGTGTGTGTAAAGCGGACCCACCCGTGTTACACTACCATTGGTCCTACACACAACATGGCCGTACTGTGAAGCTCCAGGAGCGCACGCATAAGGTGCGGTTGTACAATGTGACGCGTGACATGAGGGTCCGCTGCACTGCTCACAACCGGATAGGACAAGGAGAGTCCCGTTTGACGGCTCTGGATGTACAATGTAATTATGTTTATTTTCCTCAAATTAAAGTCACTGGCCAGATTATTTTTTAACTAAAAGGACAGTGGATGTAATGTAACTTGCTACAATTGTTTTTATGTGTTGTTAAACATTTAATATATTTATTTTGAAAATATAATGCTGTATGCCAAGCTTGTCGTATACTGCATAACAGGTATAAGCAACAGTTGACTATATACCCAAACAAAATAAAACAGCAATACACAATTGATTCAGCAGATGCAGACACTTCTCAGACAAATATAAAAAATATAACTTTACAATTTATTTGTGTTATTTAACTTGTGTGTGTGTGTATATCTGTTAACCACCGTTACTCCTTAACCCTTTACTCCAGCACCTTTTCTTTCTTTCTACAGACAAGCCAGTCATCCGGCCTCCCTCCACCTGTGGCACAGAGGGGTTGGAGATTCTGTGTCAATGTGAGGTTAACTCTAACCCTAGACCAGCCGTGACCTGGAGTGTCAATGGCAGTGTTCCACCAAGCGGTTACAACATATCAGTCACATGGGTCGCTGGGTCCTTAACGGCTGTACTGAGAGGTCACATGGATACGCGTCTCAGAGTGATCTGCTTTGCTGTAAATGCATTGGGCAACGATTCCCTCATTTTGCTCCGTGAAAAAGGAGGTGTGTAACACAGCATTAAGCACCATTACTGATTATTTTAAAGCTGCATTGATACTTATATTAATGCTAAATATTGCAATACTATTTGTAGTGTATTGGTGAAAGGGTGTAAGGGAAAGAGATAATTAATATAATATGAATATGAGACTCCTTGGATTTGCCTATAGTCTCAATTCTTGAATGTGCACTGTTGCTATATAGGCTCAAATATAAGACATTATTTTCATCCATCCATCCATCTTCATCGGCTTATCCAGTCGGGTCGCGGGGGCAGCAGCTCCAGCAGGGGACCCCAAACCTCCCTTTCCCGAGCCACATTGGAAAGCTCTAAC
>JAODTR010004750.1:0-11841 GCA_025399935.1 Amblyopsis rosae | reverse complement strand
ACACACACACACACACACACACACACACACACACACACACACACACACACACACACACACACACACACACACTGACAAACGGACAGACGTGCGCTTGCAAGCTGAATGCAGAGGGTTCCCAGGAGACAGTCTTCTCTAACGCAAGACATTTACAAGTGTTCCCGCTCATCAGCATCTTCCAGGGCCACTCCTGGCTCCTCTCCCATCAGAGGATGGGCGGGACACAGGTTAAGGCATGTGAAATCACCATGACAGCACATGCAAATTCACATCAGCCCCCTCCCGCCCCCACCCACACACACACACACACACACACACAATGCAATCTGTCAATGTAAGGACTTTTCACTCTCCCTTTCGCGCTCTCTCTCTCTCTCTCTCTCTCTCTCTCTCTCTCTCTCTCACTCTCTTGCCTGCCTTGCTCACTCTTCCTATAGAGGTAGTGTCCAATCAAGACGAACCACTTCCAGGAGCCACCGCAGGTTTTAGTAGCTCTGCCAGAGGGTGTCTTGTCGAGGTCTACATCTCATACAGCCAATCTCAGCCTCTAGGCCTTTTGCCATGTTCATTTTTCGTTGCATCTGTGGGCTAGCATGCGTATGTATGAGTTGTAATTTGCATGTTTATACAAACCCCATTTTCTGAACAACAACAAATGCGTCTCCGAGAGCCGTTACAGTGGATTGAGTTCATCCCTTACAAACAAATTATATGTTTCTTCTGCATACTGGTGTGTTATTTGGTATATATGTGATGTGTGTGTGTGTGTTTGTGTTCATTTGCTTGAATGAAAACATAATCATGATTTCTATGAAAGAATTATCTTTATTTGTGTTTGAAAATATGTCTTTCTCTTTTGCCTATATACTGTACAATAACTCTGCCCTGCTTGTCTCTTAGAAACTAATCCAATCATATGCATTTATTAATAATATACTATGGGCCTTGTGTAATAACTTGTTAAAGCCCGTTTTAGGCATTATTTCATCGCACTTTGTGCCTAGAAACATGGAATTGTATGTACGAACAGCACGCACATGTCTAAAACGCTATTCTGCCTGCTGAAGGAATACAGGACAGCAAGTTGCACTTTTCTATTCATGCATATGCATTCATGGGAGGGTCAAGGGGAGATTATGTGTGTCGCGCAAACAAATGGGAGGAGATGCGTAAGGAGAGTGATTACCTATTCCATTGAATGTATGAAAACTGCGCTGCAAAGCGAAAGTAGGCTACTCGCCCTGTCTACTCCAAGTTTACAGGGCGGTGCCAAGCGCTGAACAGCGCAAGTGTACTACATCCAACGTAAAATGCGGTGGCATATAGCGGGCACTATATCTGCGGTCTGGCTACTTGCTTTTTATGCTGTGATCGCTAACGTATGTACATGAGGCCCTAAAAGCACTAATTTACTGCAAGTTTTGAATCCCATATCATACTGTAATCATGTTTCCTATAACCAGCATCTTATATATTCCTTACATGTCTCATCCCTGACATTGTCCTTTTGTTTCGACAATTCTTTATTTTCCTAATATTATTTTGTTTCCAAGCATGCACAGGTTGTTTTTTATTTTCCTAACTGTCAGGTTATTTCATATTCATGCATTTATTTGCCTGTTGGGCAGTATTTTGTTAAGAAACTAAATCTACAGAGACAACATTTAAAATGCTAAGATGCTATTTAAAATGGGTGTTGTACGTGAAAAAAATTTGTTTTCTTTTTTATACTCTATTCAAATATGGAAAAAACATAATTTAATATTGTAACAATATTCAATTAAACAAGATCAAACTAAAAAATAGTTTGGCTTCTAAGTTTGGTTCATCGTGCATATTGTGCACAGTAGTTGTACCATTGGAGGTAACAGCTGTTTATATTTGTAACTACTGTACTAATGCTTATAAATAACAATTGTTTGTTTAATATGGATCCATGTTCAGTTTCACATACCATATTTACGTTTACACACCACAGAAATTGAACATACCAAGTTTTTGTTTTCTTTCTTTGTAATCAAACACAAACCTCCTTTATGGCATCTTGTGTAAATCTCGACAAATGCGGTTTGCTTCAATATAAAAATTTAGTATAAAAGCGCCTACTAAATCCACCAAGGTTGGAATCTAAGTGTAAACACAGTTGGAAACAGATAACATGAGGGTGAGATCTCAACAAGAGCTACGCATGTTGAAGAGGGGATTGATGTACTGTGTATGGTACTGTACAAGAGTCATGTAGAAGGGAGAGTTGGCTCAACTCTATCTTCTAGATGTTTCTGGTACTATTGAGAGAGTGTGCAAATCAACTCAAGTTTTAGCTGTGCAGGCAATGCTTGAAGGAAACATGATAGCTAAGCTGATTCATTTACAAATGTTAACACTGTACATGACATAAAAATGCTCTACTGGTTCTTTGGAGAAAGGCATGTTCACTTTTAGTGTCAATAATGCAAAAGCCAGTAGAGGTCTATGCTTGTAGCACTTGATAAAATACAAAGAAAATATAGTGGTCTAAATAATATATTGTCTAAATTGACAATGTTTTTTCCCTGATCTAACAGTCTGCGGAGTTTCCTTCACCTATTTATGTATTCCCTATACTCTGATTGCTTGTTACTGGCGTTGGGCATTCCCTGATGATCACGATGAACACGTTGAATCAGTGTTAATGTTTTCTGGTAGATTCCGGCCTCTAACAACAGTGGTGAAGAATAGATGTGCGCTGTTCCCGGCAGAATAGTAGCAGACAGTGTTTGGACTGTTCCCTAACAGGATGTCACACCTGTTAATGCATTGTTCCACATTAGGAGAGATTCACAACCCACACATTACATGTTTTCCACCCCCTCTCACACATGTACACATGCACACACACACACACACACACAGGAGTCTTGGAGTCTACAGGGTACAGTATTTGGGGTCTCAATCCCGGCAGACACTTTAGGTATAGTACACAAGTGTGTGTATGTGTTGTGCAGTCCCCAGCTCCCTGTATTCTCCTCTTAGTGGCTTGTTGTCACACGTTTAATTTGCATGTTGATAACAACTCATTATGAACTTTAAGTGAGCTGACGAATGCAGATTATGCATCGTGCTCCTCTCTCTCCATTTAACTCAAAAGTCTCTCTCTCTCTCTCTCTCTCTCTCTCTCTCTCTCTCTTTCTCTCGTCCCTCCTTACACACACACGCACGCACACACACACACATACTGTATGCAATAATACATGCCCAGTGCGGGATGCCAAATGAATATGTATGTCCTGCAGTAGGAAAGAATTGCAGGATGAATATATGTTTTGTTTTACACACACAGAGCAAGAAAGAGAGGTGTGGGGGGGGTCATCTGTTCTCCACATAATCACATTACCCTCTCACTTACAAGAAACAACACAATAATGAATATACAGTAGGAAGAGAAGAATAAAATAGTGTAGCGAGCTGGGTTTGTCACAGAATAATGACTGCTTTAGCTCTGTTGAGCCTTTTATTTTGCAAGAGCAATACCAAGAAATGACAGACTTCATGGCACGGTAGGAGGGGTACATCATTCATGAAAAGAGTCACATTCACAATGTGCAAATTATCATCACATTACACAAGAATTAACTAACAAGAATGATGAGCAATACACATGCACTTTTATTTTACATAAAAGGGGAGAAAAAACTGAACAATAACAACTGGGGCTAGCTATTGCCTCGAGGCATACTGGCTAGGAAAGTTCATAGCTTGTGACACAGTGTGTATGTACAAGGAGCATCAGAAGTCAATGAACAATTTATTTTAATAACATAATATACAAATGAAGCCTAACACCATTGACAAATAAATGATATGCGTATATTGTCATGTGTTTTAATAAAAGTAATAATACAAAGATTCTCACAAATCCCTGAGAAAGTTCTGACACTACATATTTGAAGGGTACACTTGGAATGTTTAATCTAAAGGGTTTCAATCCCAGAAATCACACACACACACCTACACCCTTACCTTTTTCACATTACCTAGTTTTATTTTGACAAAATAAGACAAAATAAAAGACAAAATAGGGCAATTCGGTACACAATTGAATGTGCAAAATACAATGCATTAGGCAGACAAACAGAGAATAATAGGAGGAAGTCTGGATTTAGATGGTGTTTTTTGCCACCGTTCTCTGTTACCAAGCAACAGTCAAAAAACTCCTGAGTCACTGGTATTCTGTGGAGAAAGCAACTGATATCACTAAGGCCACGGTCAAAGGTCAACACTGCAATACAGCCCTGAAAAGTTAGACTTGAAACGAATAAACAGCGCAGAAGACATTGAAAAACATTGTCTGACAGTGATTCTTTGTGTGTGTGTGTGTGTGTGTATTGGGGTAAGAGTGTGGTCGTGGCTGAGCTAGACAAGTAACATGTTGGGATTCTGTGTATGTGTATGAATGCACTGTGTGTATGCTATGCTATGTGTTCAAACAGCCAGTGAGATGTTATGTATGTATATGTGTGGTTGCTGTGACCAAGTGTGAACCTGAATAATTCATGGTTGTATGGTTAGAGAACCCACGAGGCACGTTCTCCTCTCAGTGACAAATCACGGACCATTCTCCCGGCGTGTGGCTCCGTGTTACATATTTAAGTATGCTTGGAATATACATTTGAATGATACATCCAAAAGCCCACTTCTATGGAGCGACATTGGGCTCAGATTGATGGCTGTGTGTATTTTGTGATAGCACAGCAATTTTTAAATGGGTTTCACATTCCCTAAGGATATTATGAGCTGCAATAGTACTCATGCTAGAAATATAATAAAAAATCACAGAAATTTGACATAATTGATGTATTGTATTACCCTTGTGGGGGTAATGCATGAAATAATGAGTAAGAAAGTAAAAAAAAAAAGTAAGAAAGTAAGAATGAAAACATAGCGAATGTGTTGGTCAACATACTCCTTCTACCTTGATGACTTGTGTGTGTTCCAGTAATGAATCAGTTCAGTAATCAATTGTCGTGAGTCATAACTCACACGCATACACACACACACACGCACGCGTACACACACACACGCACTTTCAACACATTATAGACAAGCTCTGTTTCACTCTGCACCATGCTGAAATTGTATGAAGTCGTTGCCCACCACCGGATTGATTTAATGGCTGAACGAAGTGCACACTAATAGTGCATGTGCGCTTACACACAGTAACCTTATGCACATGCTTCTACCTATATGAATACCGGTTTTAATAGCTGCCACTTGGCTAACTGACAGTTGATGGTGGGGGATTCTACAGTAGAGGTGTGTCACAGTTGAGGATTTGAGGGTGGGGGGTGGAGTCAAAGAAAATCATATGAAAATATGATGGCTGTTACTGCTAGCATTATAGATTTAACATTGGTTAAACAGTGAAACAGAAACGTGTCTGTATGTGCTTCATACACAGACACACGCGTCCAGGCTTAAAGGCTACAGCCTACAAGATGTACAAACAGTAGTACATCTTGGCAGAGGAAGCGTTTCGGTTGAGCGTGTACGCCGGGTGAGATGAGAGGAATGAGGTCAATGTACACAGTTAGAGCAGCATGCAGGATTATGCAGACAGAGCAGGGGTTTCCATCTGTTTCATCGAATAAACACGGCAGTGTCTAATCAAATTCACATCAAGGCCGCCTTTGCTTCCTACACACTGCAGGTGTTTGTGTGTGCATGTGCGTGTGTGTAAAAGACACTTCACTGGATATATTAAATAGTATGAAACTATCCAATCAGGTTTATTTCTACTTTTTAGAACATAAACTATAATTACAAAGAGTAATTATAGTAAATCTGTTCAGATTCCCAGTGAAGGGGTGAGTCTAAAAACTCATTAGTATGCGTGTGTGAGAAAATGTGTTTGGTTGTGTGCACGTGTGTGTGTACTGTATGTGTGTGTGTGCACAAGATGCATGAATGGACATGGCTGTGGTGGCTCGGACATGGACGGCAGCCTTGTAATCCAATCCCAGGGCCAGTAAATCAAATTACAGGGAGCAGCGACAGTAAGGGATGGACGCGTACCCACACCACTAGGCAGAAGCACAGTGCTGGCTTCTCTGCCTGGAGACACTGTGACAAGCAGCTGTCAAGCGCTATAGCGCAAAGTCAGCCATATTGGTTCTTTTGGAAATATAGAAGTTGTAATTAAATGCTGTAGCCATGTACAAATATTGACATTTCTGAAATATTGTATTTATATAATTATTTGTTCAGGAAAACATATTATCTATACAGTAGGTAGATTCCCAGTATATAGTATAGTAACAGTATGGCAGCCCTGGTTAGATCATGTTTATACTGTTTGATTCTGAATAGCAGTGAGGAGGAGCTGCTCCTCATCCGGGAAGCCAAGAGAACGAGCAAAAAGAGAGATTCGGGTGTAGACACTAACAGCTCCAGGAGGAGAGTTCTTCACATTAATGATACAAAACTCTTCCGATACTTTAGCTCACCTTGTACCACCTTCCGCTCGCCTCATTTCCTTCTTGAGGCTAATGGTTATGAGCTCTGTGTGTGGTCGTGTGTGTGTGGTCGTGGGTGTGTGTGCGTGTGTGTGTGTGTGTAGAGATAGATGTGATATGTAGTGAAAGTGATAGGGGAGCGAGAGAGAGAGAGAGAGAGAGAGAGAGAGAGAGAGAGAGAGAGAGAGAGAGAGAGAGAGAGAGAAATAAATATAGACTTTTGAGTTAAATGGTTTTGAAAAAGCACTTGGTGTCATTCCAATTCGTCTAGGATGTACATGAAGATACAGAGAGGGAATAAGTTATGTTATAAAGAAGGAAAACAGTAAATGGATTGAAGAAAAAATGAAGGAGAAAGCAGAGAAAGCGAATTAACTCCTCAGTGGGATGTCTGTCTTTGAGTCCCAGTCCCATGTTTCTCTCTCACACACGCACACCCACACACACACACACACACACACATAGGTGCAGGTGCATGAGATGGAAGCGTAGTTCTATTTTGTGTGGAAACAAAAAGCGGATCTTGCTCAAGTTAGCGGTTCCACCCTCGTCAATGCCCCTGAGTACAATTAGCCACCATGGTGCGGGGCCTTAGAAGATGTGGCTTTCACCCTGAATAAGGTTAGCTAGCGCTCTGTCACTGAATGAG
This sequence comes from Amblyopsis rosae, assembly GCA_025399935.1. Classification (NCBI taxonomy): domain Eukaryota; kingdom Metazoa; phylum Chordata; class Actinopteri; order Percopsiformes; family Amblyopsidae; genus Amblyopsis; species Amblyopsis rosae. The sequence goes on along the minus strand of JAODTR010004750.1, from coordinate 4,701 downwards.
GTTAGCGCAGGCCTCATGTATCCAAATGAGGTTAGCTATTGCCGTGTCTCCTTTGGTAATCATGACGTTTGTTCTCAGCTGAATGCTAACATCGATGCTAACTGGGTTTCATTACTGCTAACGCGGTCTTCCATTTGAATTAATTCACTGGAGGATGTCGACAATAACCCCTGTAGAGTGTTTTGAGAGGGAACAGCTGAATTCTGAGTGTCTTTGCTCTTCTTTGAGTCAAATAGATACAGTATGCGGCATTGCCTAGTCTTGCATAGCCAAGCGGGCCTTTATAAATGTCTCCTTATTCCATTATTTTTCAACACAAAATCAAATGGATATTCACTTGACATTCAGTACAGACTTGCAGATTGTATTTTCTCATATGTATTACAGTAAAGCTTTACTTTATTAGTGGTGTGTGTGTGTGTGTGTGTGTGTGTGTGTGTGTGTGTGTGTGGCTATGTGTGTAATTGCACGTTTGCAAAGTAAAGTTAATGTCATGCATGAGCTAAAAACTACTTCCCTCATCACATAAGACTGCAGGGAATAATCCTGGCCTGCTTGAATTATTAGCCTGGCATGTCTGTATGTACAGTATGAGCACGGCACACACACACACACACATGAATTGGACATACCCATGTGGCTTATTTGCTATGTGCACGAGATCGGACACACTCAGCCAATTCTAATGAACCAATTACAGTAAAGGCTTTTCCTGTTCTCCCATTCCATTTGACAGTTAGAGCGACACTGTGATCTAAGCTGCTTTGCTTTATTGCATCTCATTAACTCGACAAAACAATATTTGAAATCTGGATCACTGAAAATTGGTATCATAGTAAGGCCTTAAACTCAACCCATACCCTGCCTGACTCATTAAAAATGGACAAACACACCTTCAGCCAGTTGAGAATGTAGAAATATCTTAATTTAACTTACCCAACATTCTAGTCATATTCCCTATAGGACTGTGGCATTTTGTTAGCTTGGTGTATCCAGACCTATTCACTGCAGTATGTGAATAAGGTCTGGCCATGCTCCATTGGGAAGTGTTATAGTCATTGCCTCCTACTGGGGGTAGACCTCTGGTTAATTTAGAAACAGTTTTTAACCAATCGGCGTTGCTACAACTGTTTTTATTGCTTCATGTAGCTCTACTACTATTTCGAAACACGCTCGAATTCAACATCATCTCACTAACCCACGCTGATTGGTCCGCCAGCAGAGTGGCAGTGAAAACGCTAATGCAAACAGGTTTTCCAGAATATAATCTCAGGGAAAACAATTGCGCTGAAAGCAATAGTCAGGGGGAGCCAGGCTAGAGTTTTTTATGAATGACAGCATGAATTTGATCCCCTTTGGGTGCCTGCTCGTATCCAAGTAGCTGGCTTCTGTGGCATACAGTATTTATGAAAAAGTGCTTTTGGTGTTGCACACTCTGAATAACACTGCCGGCCTCTAGACTATGTTGCTATAGGAACCGAAAAGGTCAGAAAAACGTCTCTTGAGGGGATACGTAAAGTAAGACAAATCCCCTGTCCTAAAAAGAGAGAGAAAGAGATTATGATTCCGTTCCACAGGCCTGTAAATTGGCCTTTTTCACCCTCTCTTGCATTACTCTGCTCCTTCCTGTTTATTTCACCAGCTATCGCTGGTCTCCTGTGCTTGGTAGCACCTCCCCCCTTATAACATCCCCCTTTACAATCACCCTCTCATCTCCTCACCCCTCTTCCATCCACCTTACCCCCTATTCTCTTTCCCATCCATCTATCCCTCCATATATCCGCCCATCCCTCTATCCCCTTCACTCCTGTTCGCTCAGTGGTTTATAGACAGATCTCATCTCCTCTCTCCTTCCTGCACAGCGCACTGTTTCCAGAAAGGAGCTCTCATTGACACTGACAGCTACCTAATTGCCCTCGCGCCCCGTATGAATAGCAGCGGCTGCATGTGCACGTGTGTGCGCCTCGCATGCGCATGTGCGCTCGCAGTATTACCACACCAGGGTTCATACGGTGTTTCATGGAGTGCGTGCGTGGATCGTCATCTACTGTACGGTGGTTAGTCATTTAGGGTATAGAAGAGTCATTTAGGTATGGTATAGACGCTTACAACTGCTATTAAGATACGTTTGGATCTGGGAGCCATTGCACAGATGGGCCGATTACATAGCAGTGTGAGGTATTTAACAGCCTGAGTTTATTTATTTTGACACACGCGCACACACACACACACACACACACATGCATGCACATGCACACGCACACAACACACAACACACACATGACCGTCTCTCTTGTTGTCTTACACACTCTCAAGCAGAGGCCATTTTCTCCTACTATTAATCTTTGTTTATGGATGTGGCCAGCTTTCTGGCACTTAAATAGGTGGGGGGTTTATAAATTCATAAACACAATCACACAGTTGCATGTACGGTACACACACTGACACATAAACACAAACTCAGGCATCCATACAAAGTTTGGATCAGACAGATGGCAAGTGGGTGGCACATGGACCAAACTGTCCATGTTATTTTCAGGCGTAATGGTGTGGTTAATGATTCTGTCGTGCTTGAGCGCTATAGAATATTACATAAATTACAATGTATGCATTAATGGTTAGTGTGAGAGACCGAAGAATTTATCTTAGTTTGTGTATAGCTGTTCCATGCCTCATCCAGGCAACAGTGTGATGTGGAAAGCCTAAACCAGCCAGACAAAGCATCAAAGTTCGTCTTTGAAACTTGGCCTGTTTTTTAGTCTGACCTGATTGGATTAGCTCGTCATTAGCATGCAGCACTGAGCCTCAAGGCTGCTATACAGCATGTTTCATAATATCCCACTTTCATAGTGGGCGGATTTAGCCACATGTCCTTGGAGTGTGCGTGTGTGCGTGCGCGCGCGTGTGCGTGTGTGTGTGCATGTGCGTGTGTGTCTGTTATATTTAGTCTGTGTGTGTGTGTAGAATCCCAACAGGCAGACAGCCCCTCCGTTTATTGATTCTCCAATATCCCTTCCACCCCCTGGGGCCATAGCACACTGCTTTGCCTTTATCTGGGCGTGTGTGTGAGCGTACGCGTGTGTGTGTATGTATGAAAGGTGATACATAGTCTGTGTGTTGACGTGGTTTGTTGTCGCTGTCTGTGCTTCCCCTGAGATTACACATTGAGGCACAAGGATTATACCTGCCCAGTCCAACATCACCTAAACAAGTCATCAATCACGTCTGTCAATGCCGAAGTCTGAGTGCGTGTGTGTGTGTGTGTGTGTGTGTGTGTGTGTGTGTGTGTGTGTTTGTGTTTGTTAGTACACGATCATTTAAAAAAAGTTACTGTTGTCTGTATTGGTGCTTGTGTATGTATACTGTATTTCTTTGGAATTTCCTTGTTAATAATAGATGTTACAACATTTTACAAACTGCTGTGGGATGAGAACACACTCACAGTTCATTATGATAACATGAAATAACAATGTTAAAGAACATAAGCTTTCCTAAACTCCTTCCATAGGAGGAATAGAGTCATATAAGGTCACAGTAAATCAGGCTTGAGATCATGTGACAGGGTCACATAGGGTAGAGCTGCAAGGACAGCAAACAGCATGCAGGCTCTTCCAGCGGGCTTTGTTTACGGTGTAGGACTTCTTAGCTGCTCCTTGGGGTTGAGGTTGAAGCGATGCAGTGCTGATTGATGTGTTGCTATTGGATTGTAAACATGCTCTGACAGTCATATGTTATTATTTTTTTTTATTACATTTAAAAGCAATACCTGCCAAAATAAATGAATTAATTGTGAGAATGTATTTGTCAATACCAGCATGCAATTTGTTGCCTATCATGCTAAATTGGAAAATGAATAGTTAGTAAATGTGCAAGAGGCGTAGGACCCCTGCTTTGTTATACTGGTAATTTTCTCTGACATATATCAGTGCATTTAATTTTCCTGCAAATAGCCCAAAAATGAAGAATTAATGTTATCGGACATTGAGCTCTGATCTGCTTTGATGCATTTGAAGGTCAGACCTCACAGAGAGAGAAAAACTTGCAATCTAGTAGACTGGAATAAAACAAGAGATTGGGAACGAGAGCCACTCAACAAACATGAGTGACTATATGTGCACAATTGTGCACATTCATACAAATCTGAACTGTGCAAGTCACATGCGCTAATATGAGCTCATACTATCTGGTGACATCTCTGTTTTTCATTCACAGAAAGAAGGGAACACTGGCAGTCTCCCGTTAAGACTAATGACTGGTAATGTGTTAGCTTGCTTTTTGTTTGTGTGATATTTCCAGGAAAGTGCCAGACTTTTAAAGGAGAAAAAACAGAGCTGCTTCAATTTGCACTTGTCCTAGGCGAAATGTGTGAACAACACAGTTAGCGTGTGTGAGGATGTGTGTGAACCAAGCCCTCAGGGTAAACAGAGAGCCCATTTGCTTGGTTGTGAGAAATAAGTTCTATAGCGCTAATTCAAAATGTTTAATTGGTAGGAGAAGCTGAGATGAGACATTCATTATGACAGTATTGCCTCATTTGTGACATTCATTAGCCGAAAAGTAGTAGATGGGAAATAGGTTTGGGAGGTTGCTTTAAATGCCGGTTTGCCTGCAAAATGTCTCAGTGTGTGACAGTGTTGGCTTTAACAACAGAGGTAGAAAGTAAAAAGGTTTTAATTCAAAATAAACTAGACAAGGGCACAG
>JAODTR010004749.1:0-33084 GCA_025399935.1 Amblyopsis rosae | reverse complement strand
CTCTCTCTCTCTCTCTCTCTCTCTCTCTCTCTCACACACACACACACACACACACACACACACACACACACACATGCGCACGTAAACAGAGATGTTGGAGGAGGACGCTGGCATATTCGCTGACAGGCTTCCAAGTCTTACATGTCCACTTGATTTTCGAGCAGGGCGTGCTGCACTGTAGCCATTGGAAAGACGGTCGATTCATTCCAGATGCTACTACAGGTTAATTTGTTCAGATGCACACATGACCGAGAGGAATCTCGACGGTGAGAGGCGTAATGTGTATTCTACACACACACACGCACACGCACACGCACAAAGAGAGAGATACGATTGAGAATCACACAGGTTTCATGCTTCAAATAAAGTGTCAAATCACCCTATTTCTGCTGTTACAGTAATAACACTATTATGATTATGAAGTAAGGCCATAGAACATTGAGCTCTAATAATAGACAATTCAGCTCATTATTATTTCATGTTATATATTTCATAATTGGATTTCACAAATGCAGACATTGTTCCATCATGTGTGGTACAAGTAAATACACATACACCGTACATGTACCTTTATCTATAATAAATCAATAATGTCTAGACTTCTTTATTACTTGCCAGTGAAAATCCATAGTGTGACTATGCACAATTTAGTTTTAGTACCAGTCTATGTAATATACTTATACTATATATATATATATATATATATTAGTATAGCCTACAAGCTAATATTTACAAATGTTACTGTTGCTCAGTGTTTACATATATGAAACATAAAGGCCATTCCTGAATAATCATGGCTTCCTATTAATTAACCTTTTATTGGGCTGTAATTTTGTTTTCTCTAATTAATATCAGTATTGCCACAGGATAGACATAATTTGTTTGCAATATGCTACTTTTAATAGACAAAAGTTACATATAACAACCGTCTGTTGCTGGAAAGCATGTAATATATTTAATCTTATAGAAGTAGTTGTTAACAAATGGGTGTCTGTCATGAATCATGACTGATTGTTACTCAAGGACTGGAGTGTAGAATTGTAGCTATTTATTAATAAGCAGATGTTATAAACAAAACTCAGAAACAGCTGCGATTAGACAATGGACTAGATGATCCAGCGCTGGACAGACAACGGACAGGGTAATTAACAGAAGGGGCTTGTTTCTTATTGAGGCAAAGACACATCAGGACATCGACACAGTGTCCTTCACCAAAAGCTTGTCCGTCTGGTCTTATACACATGGACTGTGTAATGGGCAACAGACTGAAGCCCGCTGCAGACGGAAATGAATGTCCCAGCTCGCACAAATTATATTAAAAAGGTTTCCAGCGTAACCTCTTGATTACACAAATCTTGTGCACAGCAAACAGTTTGTGCACATAGAAGATAGTTTCATAGTTACAGTATAAAGATGGCCAATTCCTTTTTCACACAGAAATGGCAGAGCGAAATTAAGTATACTGTACATTGTCGCAACCTGTTTCGTTGCTAAGGGCCTAAGCGCTGCCTAGTTGGTGCATGTCCGCTTTGTGCAAATCCTTGTCCACAGAAGTGTACTTACAGAATAATTTACAGAAATGTTTCATCATCGGTAATCACTGTGTATTGATTTGCAGTGACCATACACTCTAAACTAAAGGGACCCAACATATGTCAGCAAAATACCTCTGACAGCACAAAAGTGCCACCGGATCCCCTCACTGTAGGGGGTCAAGTATTTACATCTTTCTTTTCGTCTATGTTCCACGTTGAAATACAGACGGGGGATGTGTGTGATCGGTGCTCTGTATTATTGTTAAAACACGGAAACATCTGTCACAGGTGTATGTTATACACAGACAGATCACTGATCAGCTATATGAATTACCACGATGCCTGCTGTTTAAGAGATGCTTTGATCTAGTTGTGAAGTCGTGACCATTGGGCCCTTGTCAAAGTAGCTCAGGTCTATTACACCCGGCCATATCTCACCAATCCACACGTTACCGCACGAACATATGGTTGGTTGCCGTCTGATATATCCCAGACCTTAAGGTGTGCCGTTGTTTTGAGATAATAAACATTATTGTCTCCATCTGTGAGTGGTTGTAATGCTTTGACTCATGGATCGTTATTACTGTGGGTGGAAAATTACAATATGTGTACAATATTGGTCATTTGTCTGGCGTTCTGGAAAGTGTTTTGCTGCGATCTGCTGTGCATGCCCATGCGATCCGGTCTGGATGGGAGTGTCACACAGCCGATAGATGAAGTGATGGATGTCCCCGCTAATGTTTGGGATGCTATATATGGCTGTTGGTCTGTGGAGCCTGTACATGTTGCACTGGCTTGGCCCACTGTGTGTGTCTGTGTCTGTGTGTCTGTCTGTGTGTCTGTCTGTCTGTCTGTCTGTCGGTATCCAGTCTAGCTTCAGTAGAGCTTTTTTCCCTCTCTCCCTTATTCTCTTTCTTTCTCTCTCTCTCTCTCTCTCTCTCTCTCTTTATTTATCGCTCTCTATCTATCTATCTATCTATCTATCTATCTCGCTCACGCGCGCACACACACACACGCATGCACGCACGCACGCATGCACACACACACACACACAAACCACAGGAGCTAGTGGGCAATAAAGAGAGGGAGAAGTCTTCTAAATAATTGGTGTGGTCTGGGGTGGGAGGTCGTTATAACCCTGCCATGTAATTGGTGGCCAGCCTGTTTTGGGCAGAAAAGTGTTACCCCCTAAATCACCCGAGGTTTAACCTCACACTTCCTGCTGAGGTTTTGCCTTCGTGGGTGAATTTACAGCCCCACAGTTTTGCCTTTTGAGTATTCATTCTGTTTTTTAACCTTGAGCCCGTCGATGAGCGTTAAAGCGCTGATTAACTAGTTCTAACTTTTACTAACAGCACTCTGTAATGCAATTCAGTGGTGTGGTTTGGCACCATCAACCTGCCAATCATTATTACACAGTGCTAAAACATTGCCTGAGCGTTTGAGCTATTGTTGACACTATTGTCTTCCCAGAACAAGCAATTTTCTTTGCAAATGAAACATCACTGTATACAATAGTACCGCCATGCGTTTCTTTTATCTACTTGTTTTTATGTGTAGTAAAAGTACATGTTTTCTCTTTTCTTCCTGGCAAAGCAGTGCATTGTATCTTTTGGGGTGTAGAACTTGTGGGGTGGGCTATCACAAAGTAGAGATGGGAAATACGTTGATACAAAGTGGCCTAATTAAAAGACACAATGGATTTTGAATGTTTTTATCTCTTTCGGGTCTTTTGAAACATGTTCTGCTCGAAGCCACGAGTCTTTACAGCTTCACAAGCATTTGTATTGTTTTGGCGATGTTGGCGTCATCACCAATTTCCATTCTGTTCCAAGATTTTTCAGATCGTAGATGCAGGATAGAAGATTCTTGAACCTACAGTGAGCCTACCAATGTCTTCTTCATTGGTAGGCCTACCAATGTCTTCTTCATTGGTAGGGCTACCAATGTCTTCGACATTGGTAGGCCTACCAATGTCTTCTTCACGATAGGGCACTCAGCGGATGTGAGCTGTCACACAGAACATCAACTTCATATCTGCCTTCAAGGCTCAGTCCATAACTGCAACATGCCTCCAGCATGTCTCTTTCTCTACTTGTTTGGCTGAATGTCTCATTTATTTGACTGAAGCTACCCTGGAATTTATGGCCTGAGCTTTTGGGTGAGCCAAATCTATGAGAGCTAAATGCTAGTTTTGCATGAGGTTTATATTCATCTGAAAGCTTTGTAAACGGTTGATTGTAACGGATCATAACTATCTTAAGAGGCTTTTTTCTCACAACATACAATTCAAACGAAATACAGGAAAATAATATAAAGATCAGACTACAATGTGTTAAATGTGCAGTTAGCGATAGCAATTAAGCTAATTCACCTTTTGTAAAATTCAGATACTATCTCTTCACGGTTCTCTAGTTGCCTGTACTGTGTGCGTGCTGAAAGAAAATCAGTTGAAATGGGAACACAAAGTGGTGCAGACCACACAGCAAAACGCCGTCCCAGCCTTGGCAATGTGTGTCTAATGTTCCTGGGGCAGATCTTTTGAGGGAACATCTTGTGACACTGAACGGAGCGGTGTGTTTGTTTTGTTGTTGTTGTTGATCACGTTCAAATATCAAAAAAATATCTCCAGGATATATATCGCCCAGCCCTAATGTCAGGTGTATTACAATGTGTCACAATTATTTAATTTGAGAGGACGTTCCATGTGCTATGCCCAAATCGGAAACTCATAGTTACATAATTCCGCTCACGACGTGAAGGCAACATAATTACTGCTCTGTAGATGCCTATTAGCACAGAGCTACTGCCTCAGTGCTGTTGTCACCAGGCCTGGAATGCTAGACCTCCATTCCAGTCCCTGATTGGGTTAAACGTTGGAACGCCAGCCCTCTGGGGGGCAACGTGGGTGACCGAATATTAGAATGCCACTGCTGTTTGTGTGTATGTGTGTGTGTGAGAGAGAGAGAGAGAGACACACTGACTAGGTGTCTGTGTTTATATTACTGCACTATCTTGTGTGTGTGTGTGTGTGTGTGTGTGTGTGTGTGTGTGTGTGTGTGTGTGTGTGAGAGAGAGAGAGAGAGAGAGAGCGAGAGAGAGAGAGAACAAGAGGAGAGAGTTGGAGAAAGAGAGATGGGGTGAGAGAGAGAGAGAGAGAGAGAGACACTAAAAAGTGTCTATGCTTATGTATCTGTACTATGTTTTGTGTGTGTGTGTGTGTGTGTGCGTGCGTTCGTGTGTGCGTGTATTCTATATGTTGATGCGCAGGCAGATAGTGCTATCGTGTGGCTCTCGTGCAGAACATGAACACAGAGCCAGAATACTGTAACTACACAGCCGAGCTTTAGGGTGAGCTTGTCTGTTCGGCTGTCGGTCGATCCTGCTCGTGTCGACACAGGGCGGGCAGCGCCGTTCCTTGGCACGGCGACATGCGACTGTCCTTCCTGGCAGAGTGTAGTTCATCTCCAGCCCTCGTGGACCACCTCTGGTGTCTTCTTGACTCAGAAGGGCGGTCAGTAAATGCTGATGTCTCTCGCCCCAGTGGGGATAGAAGGCGGGCAGATATTGTATAAAAGATATTGGAATAATAACAAAGATGGAGCGTTGTGGTGGAATTCAATGGAAGCAGAAATGGAACGTCTCTTAAGTCACTAAATGCACTAAAGGCATTTTGCTGTGGAGGCTGACGTTGGCAGCGCCCAGGCAGCTAAATATATCATATATCAAATGCATAGTCAATTTACCCCAAAACTTCAGATTGATCCTAAAACAGATTGATCCTAAGTACTTGGGAATTAATGTAATACACTCAGAATTTACATTAACGCCACCAGAGAGAAATAATGGGCAATAGTGTGGTGAAATCTGTATACTTCCCCATTGACTTGTATGGAACGCTAAATTGCTCTGGTGTGCATAAAGGGCTCTTCACTGTGGCTCCTCACTGAAGAAATGTAAACCTGTGAACACACACATTGTCAACGCAAAGAGCATCTACAGTTAGTATACAAACCTATATCACGATAACAATACATGTACATGTACAAATGTAACATGTACCAGCACGATCTTCCTCATGTATCTTCTAGTTTATCGCGACAGGTAGGTAAACACACACAGTAATGGGCCCATTACCTGCAAGATAAGGAATAAAAGCAAATCTGTGTTTACTTTATTACTGTACCTGTCTGTTTTGCCCTAGTGGATACAACTGGATGTTATGTTAGTGTACAAATGAAATATAGTTGACCTATTTCCTTGCAAGTACTGTGTGTGTGTGTGTTTGTGTGCATGTGTGTGGATGTGTGTAAAGTGTATTCACTGTCACAAACGCGTGCGCAAACACGCACGCTCACACACACATGCGCGCACGCTCACTCACAGTCGTTATCTGGCTCCAGTGAGAGGACAGATTTCTTAGCCACCGGGGTGCTTGTGCGTTTGTGTGTGTGTGTGTGTGTCAGTCTGTTTACCTAATCCTAGGAATATAACACCTGCACCACCTAAATGATTCATAATCATGCACGTGCACGTGTGCATGCACACACACACACACACACACACGATTTCCTTTCCCAGTCTGCAGTGCAACATAATAATGTAAAAAGAATATACAACCATGCCAACACATTGCATCACATATGTCAGCCAAGTTGTTGACATGAAGACCTGAAGTTGCGAGGTGCTACAATTATTAATTTGCGCATTTAGCATCTTCTGATTTACAGGCAACTGGTACCATCAAAATAAGTCCCTTGCATCATTTCCCTATTTCACATATCCCTCAAGTAACATACTTTTCAAAGGGCTTTCAATGGCACAAAGTGAGACTTTAAAACTTGTGCTAGCATCAGATGTTATTCTGAACCCCACTAGGAGACACAACAAACATGTATTTCTACAGCTATTCTGCATCTGGGGTCATTGCTTTTACAAATGAGATGTGGAATTCGCAAATTATTCTCCCCAGCACGAGATACCCCTGTGATCAATCACTGTGACTTTTTGTGACATTTTTGTGACATTTTGTCCTAATGGGCCACGGAGAGACAGTTGAAGCGGTAATGTGGTATGCGAGCGTCTCTGTCAAAACTGTTTACCAATTGTGAGAACGGACAGTATTATTGGACAATAACACAGTATTCTCTTTCCAGAAATAGCTAATTCTGCCTTTTTAGAGAGAATGCTTTTTTTGCATATTCAATCCCATTCTGAACGTTTTCTTAACATTTGCATCTAATTTTAATCATAAGAAACGTAAGCACTTACCTGTGCATGTATATCTGTGTGTGTGTGTGTGTGTGTGCATGCAGTGCACAGGCATTTATTCATGCATGGGTGCCTTTTGGCTACAATGCGTGTTGTTGCACAGGTTCGTGTCGGCTCGTGTGAGCAATAACGCTTCGGTTGCCTTGGTGACGCTGGCATACGCGGCGTCAGTTCTGCGTGCGCCCCGTTAAATAATTCAAGCCGGAGCCAGGCCATTTGAGGGGAGGGGGGGTGGACGGATAGGTCGGCTGACACACAAGCCCCGGGTAGCAAGAGGTCTGTGTCCATCTTCATTGCATCCCCTGTTTAGTATTGTCTCAGCCTCTCCCATGCTGAATGGCTCGTACATACACCCCTGTAAGCTCAAACAGCACTTTCAGGAAGCGGTGCCGTTGATTTTCATTGGCTGTTAGCATTGTCACTCGTACGTCTGTGTCTGTGATTCTGGTGTGATGCTAGTGCTATGCTACTGTAACGGTGGCCAGCATGTAGCTGTGCAGCAAGTTAATCCTCACTCTCCGACACCTCATAGGATGCTCTGGCGGCCACGGCCCATGTTTTTTTGGCTTGCCTTGTAGGAGCGTCCGCTCTCTGCGTGGGAGATCGGGGTTCGATTCTCCGAGGGGGACGAACACACTACAATGTGCTTTGTACATGGTGCTAATTTAAATATTTATTTTAAGCAATAACCATAGCCTGCTTATTTAACATGCAGTGTTTACAAGACATGCAAACAGACAGTCATGTGATTTAGTTTATCAGATAATTCCTCTGTGTAAGTTTAATGTCTGACTTTGTCATTGAGTTATGTAGTTGGCCGGGTGCTGTGTAACTTACAATGAGGAATTTGTTGTAAAACAACAAGCCTCTGGCTTGAGTGTCGAGCTTATACACGGGTATATGCATGAGACGTTCAGCGCAGAGTTGCATATGTGACGTGGTGCTAATGGATGGAAGAGGCTGAGACCAGTATCTCTGAGGTACCCAGGTGAATGTAAGGGTCGCACTGGCACTCAAAATCGAGGCTCCTGGATATTCGGGACACCCTTGAGGTGAAAAAGGGTTTAGAGAGCACACTTTGATGTGCTAGAGACTGCTGAGGCGTGTTATACAGGGTTGCAGGAAGATATTTAGAAATATTTTGGGCTACTGTACACTACTCTACTGTGTATATATAGCATTCTGCTCTCTTAGCATAAAGCAGTTCTCAAACTTTTTAGTTTGCGACCCCCTAAAAATAATATGACCCCCCGCTATCCCCACAGGTGGTAGAAGAATAACAGCCATATTGTTATTTGATACCATATTAATATAGGATACATCAAAGTAATGTATAAACTGGTGACCCTCTCTTCCATGTCTCACGACCCCCAGCTGTAGAACCACTGGCATATGGGATAGCTAACTCATAGCTAACTCATAGCTAACTCATAGCTAACTCAAAGCTAACTCATAGCTAACTCATAGCTAACTCAAACTCATGCAGGTCTGACAACATAACACGCTAAACCCATTCGAGTGCAATCCGCTACTCGCGTCCAAATGAAACACGTTTCTTGTAATGCCGTGAATGACATGAGAACAACAAACTGCAGAGCTCGACAAGCAAAATGTGTTTTCGCACGCGTGCGTGCACGTGCGTGTACATGCGTTGGCACATCGAAAACAAAGACCAAGGTGTGCGAGCACGTGTGATCAATAAATTACAGTCGCTGCTTATTCTGACGTAACCATAGATACATACTGTATTAGACTGCAAGGCTCCTCTACCTGACCGATCACCAAAACAATCGGAGGCAAAAGTGCTCCTCACCTCTCGTAGCTACAGTGTGTTGATGCTGTCAGGGGGGGGCGTCACCGTAACAACCAAGGCCCTGCCTTGAGGAGTGGCCTCATCTATAATGGAGTGATGGCATTGCCATACCGTTTGGCCTTTTGATGTCACCCCCTGGCTAATTGCCCTGCCGTCTGCTCAATAAGCAATGAGTAAAATGAGGTGAATTGGAGGGGGTCTACTGTACTGTACGAGTGTGTGTATGTGGGGGGGGTAAACGCAAAGCAGACTCGTGTCATTGTATAAAACTGTGATGCTATTCACGATATGCTTCCTACGCCAGCATGTAGCAATAATGTTTTCCTTTGTTGGGAGAAATACACTGTCTTATTGAACAATGGGGGGGGGTGGTCTAGGGGCACTGACATTGGCAGAAGACTGGAACTATAGATTACTGCAGGGGAGAAAGGAGTCGATGACAAACGAGAAGAGGACAGCAGAGAGAGAGAGAGAGAAAGACAAGATTACCGAGTGTAGACCTCTTCCCCTAATTTCAGAAAGCACATACCCATTTACTCGTTTTTTTGGTGCTCTTCGGTGCATCGGCACACTATTAATGCACGAGGCAACCTGAGCCCTCATTTGGAAAAAAGAAAGTTCCTGTAATATATGCCAATACATCAAAGAGCAATGTCTGAGTTATCAAAGTTTGTGTAATAATAAAGCATCACATCTTTCACTGAGTGCTGTTCTTTGATCGTTGTGTAGATGTACGGCTGTGAGTGCATGGCGTGTGTGCATGTGTGTTCATGTGTGTAATTGTGTGCTGGTGTTTGTGCTGGCTTAAAGGTGCACGCCTTGATATAAGTCTGGAATTACCCTATGGCTGTGCAATTAATAGAATTTTAATTGTGATTGTGAAACAATTACAAAAATAATATAATCGAGAAAAAACTAGTAAACTCGTATTTTGTCTTGTGGTCTGAATGACAGGGGCATGCTCACGTTCACGTTTTATTTTGTTTTGGGTGCGGTAAATGCAAATGAGTCATATTAAATAATCGTGATTTCAATATTGACCAAAACAATAATGATTGTAATTTTTTTCCCCGTAATCGAGCAGCCCTGTTTTCCCTTGGCCATCTTGTGTTGAACGCGTAACTTGTGAACCTCTGTGCCACATCTGAGCGACTGCCTGGTTGTTCCACCTCCTTGTCCGGTCTCATCCTCCTGCTCCCCTAAAGGAGGCCCATATAGCAACCCTTTGTTTTAAAAAGTCACGTGTCAGATAGAAGACAATGCCGCTCTGCAGCCAATAAGCCGTCTTCGCTATTGAAAACATCAATAAAAACAAACCCTTCTTGTTTCGCTCGCCTCGCTGCTTCATCATTTGCATAATATTCTTCAAGAGAGGGACGGAGTATGAAGGCTCACACAATTTTTTATACTTATGAAAAATGTGGCGCGGCTTTGCTGTATAAAGCCTTCCCTCTGATACAGGGGGAGCTCTGTTTTTCTCCAGCTGCGAACCCCAGTTCTTCACAAAAACAACAAGGGAAACACGCGGTTTCATTATGTTTACATTAATGGACGATACAGCGTCTGTATCAACTGTCATGCTTTTCGTCAATGTGACAGTTGATACATTTGAAGCGGCCACGCCTTTAGAAACACGTTTTGGTGTGATCGGGGCCTTATACTGTATAGTATTGACATACTGTAAAACAACAAAGAACAATGTACACAAGATTGTTAAAGTACGGGACTGCAATTGCAGAACTGGTGCTCATAACTCATTGTTTGGGGTGAACTGAAGTATATTGTAAACAAAATCTTGACCCAAACTAAATCCAATATTACGATCTTATAAGGGCAGACACGAGTTATACTTGTTGAAAAATGCAGACAACTATGATAACCAGAGGCGGGAAGAATTATGTTGGAATTGTGCAAATATAGAATTAAGTTTGAAGAGGTATGTTGTGAACCATGGGTACAAATCTATATTATTTTCATATGTCTTTTTAGTTTAGCTATTTTTGCCAAAAATAAAGAATGGATACAGAAAATGAACTCTTATAAATATATATATACACTGTATATATATTCTGCTTTTATGTACTAAGCATTTTAGTATTAGGGACTTTAATATTCAGGCCACTAGGAACTTTGTTTGATGACTGAATTATATATTGACATTGTAGTAGACATGATGACAGGATGCTGTAACTATTCTGATAGAATATTGGTTGCTTACATTACTGGTGTGTGACCTGTCCAACTACTGACAAATGTACTACATGTAAGTCGCTTTGGATAAAAGCGTCTGCCAAATGCTGTAAATATAAATGTAATGGAACTAATCGTGGTGATTGTTGATCTAAGAACGGATAATTCCTATATGCCATATTTTGAACTGCTGTTGGCTGTCTATGCATGTGCAGATAAGTGCATGTGTATGTGTGTTCACGTGTTCGCACTTGAGTGCATGTGTGTGTGTGTGTGTGTGTGCATGCGTGTGCACGCTCTGGTTTTATTACCTGAGCAGCTGAATGAGATTCTCACCCCTGCTGTTTTCTCACCCTAGAGGTCCATTCAGGCCATAAAAACCTGACACACATCATAATGTTATCGCCCACTCACTGAGCGAAAGAGAAGGGAAGAGAGATACAGAGAGAGAGAGAGAGAGAGAGAGAGGGAGTGAAGGTGGATGAGAGCCCTTAAAGGAAAACCACCTGAGGTGCGTTCAGAGTTGGTGAGCAGTTGCGACCGTTTGTGACGAACTTTAATTTTGAACGATTTGTGTAAACGTTCCAAAAATATTAGATTTAAACTGTCACCCTTCGTCCAGCTTCAAGAACCGAAAACTACCTCCTCAAAACGTTCGCGGCGAACGCAATGCAAACGCAAAACTGGTTGCAAATGTTCGCAAACGTTCGCCAATTCTGAACGCAGCTCTGATCTTCACATGTGACATTAACGTGGTCTTTCTGTAAGAACTATTATGGCAGCCACGTGTAGAGGAAAATAACATAAGAACCAAAAATATCTCTTTGATTATTTAAAGCAGAGGTTCCTAACCTTTTTGTGCCAAGACCCACCTAGAGAGGACAAATCTATTTAGAGACCCAACAAACCAAGTATCGGTAAAGTAGTATTCAAAAGCATATCCGTTTTAGCTAATGATTTACTTGTGTGTGTGCCAAATATTTTTGAGCAGAGCGCTCCAGAATCTACGCGGGTAAGTAGGATTTCATCCAATTAGGAACAAGTAGGCTATTTTGCTACAACCTTCCTCATGACCAATGAGTGGAACAACGCGATAGTAAAGCGTGGAAGCCTTTCATTGATATTCTTTATTCATTCAATGGCCGCTTGCAATTTTCACGACCCACTCACTCCCACTCGGTGAACCACCGACCCACTGCTGATTTAAAGGTTATTAAAGACTATCAATACACATTTTAGCATGTTTTTCTAAGGGACTTGTATGTCCATTTGTGACCTAGACCAATCATTTCTGGCCAATGTATAATCAAACTATTCATGTTGGAGAGTTCTGTGATCTCTGCTGTCTAGACAGATAAACAGGCAAAGCCATTACCTCAAATGATTATGTTTCCTGATGCTGACGAGCTTCAGCAATAATCTGTTGTGAAGGCATGTGGTCTATTATGGTTTGGACAATAACGGATGTTTGTTTTCATTGTAATCAGTAATAAACAGTGGAGATCGTCAGAACTCTAAACAAATTTATTTGAAAACATCTATTGTTGAATTGGTGTTTTGTTTCCAGTCATAAAAATCCCTCTGTTAAGAGGATCTTAACATTGCATCTGTCGTACAACAACCATTGTGTTTTTAATACAGTTTTACTGCCGAGAACTTAAGCTAGCATCACGTAAATAAGAGCAAAACTACATTTATTCACGCTAAAAGTGCTGAAAAACAGCACACATCAACACAGCGACATAGTCTACACAATCTACTCCATAGCTAACGTTTGCCTTTGCCACATCTCCGCCGATGACATCATAACAGAACACCTGGTGCGTTTGTGCCATACAGGAGCGCCTGTAGCATAACATTTTGACACACCTGTCAGGTTGAAAGGCGTCGGATGTGACAAACGGTTGTTTCTGCGCCGCAGTGTGACTTTGAGAGCATCCTACCCCTGCACCTTAGGGACCAGGACGTAAGCAGACGGCACGTCAAGGATTTGTCAGGCTGAGTAGCTTTCTCTGCCAATCACAGTGGAGATAAACCGTAGCCTTGGATAGTACAGTCTTAGTACAGCCCTTGAGGGTGTTTCATCGCTGTCTTCCCTGTTATGCTACGTTTTAGGCTAAGCTACAGAAGTTAGGCTAATTATCTGTGTGATTTTGCCTTTTGGATTATGACTTTGTGGACATTGTGAATGTCTCAGATTTCTGCTTTCACTCCGCTGAAACTGGCGTTACAGAAACGTTGATTTGGTTGGAAGCCATCGCTCACACACCAGATAGCTGAGTGTGTGGTCCTCCCCCCCCACCACCATTTCCCCGCTACCGATACACTGAATGACAATTTGCAAAGTTTGTATTCCTCCGTTTGGCACTTGTTGCAGAGTCTCTCTCTCTCTCTCTTTCTCTTCCTCATCTATCTATCGCTCTCTCTCTTTTCCCTTCTCTCTCTCTCTCTCTCTCTCTCTCTCTCTCACTCTTCCCCTCTCTCTCTCTTTCTCGTCCTCATCTATCTATCTCTCTCTGTCTTTTCCCTTCTCTCTCTCTCTCTCTGTCTCTCTCTCTCGTCCTCATCTATCTATCTCTCTCTCTCTTTTCCCTTCTCTCTCTCTCTCTCTCTCTCTCTCTCTCTCTCTCTCTCTCTCGCTCTCTCTCTCTCCCACTCTCCCCTCTCTGCAAGGGTACCTGTCTGGCCACATGTGTGGTCTCTGTGGGTATGGCATCTTGAGCAGTGGGCCACCACCACCATGTTTCATACAGATGTGGATGAGTGCCCCTCTTTCACAGAGCCTGCTGTGTGGGGATGGAGACGGCAGCTTGGGCTGATAGTAATATCTGCCTGTTGTATGGAGTTCAATCCAGGTCAACATTTGTTTAATTTTCTCCAAGTTCAAACAGCTGAGTCTTTTATTGGCTGCTTTATTGAGTTACTAGCAGTAGGCATCGTGTTGATATGGACTGGAAATTCTTTTTTTCAGTTTTTATCATCCGGATTGTGCCATAGCACGGATGTTCCAAATCCCTAAAGCTTATTCTGTGGAATGGCCCAAATCGCCTTCCTTCCCCGCCTGGTCCACAGATCTGAGCTGAGATTCCCTCTGGCAGAGGTTTTACAAGGCCTCCGAGAGCTCCTATACAACGGAGCATACCGGAGCGACAAGCCACGTGACATGATAACATGCCACGTTGTGGAGGTCACCGCTGGGCTTTTTCTCACTTCTGTTGAGCCCTGGGGATTTCCAGACTGATTCTCACAGCGAAATAAACCAAAGTGCTCAAGATCAGGATGGTGTCGCTATATCAGGATGTTCTCGCGAGATTAGGGTTGTCTCGAGAGACTAGGATGGTCTCGCCATGTGGGGGGAGGGGCTCCCATTGGTAGTCGTCGTGTCGCATCGCTCAGTGGCCTCTAGTCTGTTTCTGTCCCACCTAACCACCTATGCTGGTCTTAAAGTCCTATAGTCGAGGACTGTTTTGTATAAGGTAAAGTAAGTCATTTTCGAGATCACAAAAATGCTCTCTCCCTTCAACTCCATAGGGTGCTCCCTCAGAAGCTCCGCCCCCACACACACTGGAAACAAATTTCCAAGGCTAGGATATTGTTGTTGTGTGCGGTCTGCACCACTTTGTTTGTGTTCCTATTTACGGAGCCAGGGCTGTGTGGAAACACCCGATAATGTTCTCAGCACGCACAGGGAACGGCTCTGTGATAGGGCAAGATGCTTTAGTGGTCTGGGTGTTGGTCTCCCAGCCAGAAGGTTGTGGGTTTGAAACCCAATATCAACCAACCTGTAAGCATCCTTGAGGAATATTCCTAACCCCGTATCCTCACCGCTCCCGTTGGTTGTTTGCACCTTGCATGGCAGCATTCACGGTCGATGTATAAATGTGAGGCAAAATATTGTAGAGTGCTTTGGATAAATATAAATGTAGCCATTTACATCACAAAGTGATTTTCATAAGCGAAATAACATTAGAAAGTGATTAGAAATAGCATGTTTCAGCCATAATAGTTACTTTGATGTGGTCTGCTTCTACAATCAAATAACATTAAGGCTATATGTTTCTACCACCTCTGGGTATAGCAGGAGTCGCAACAAGGCCCTGATACTTTGGGGGTCTCAAGCTGAGAAGTTTGAAATGTTCAGTGCTTGATGGGCAGAATGAATAAATATATACAGATATATAACTTTATATTTTGGTAATTAGTAGTCAATAAATGCACCTATTTACATTTAAATACCATTTATAGCGTACTTTTAGTATTTAGGCTAACTTCCGGGAACTATTTTAAGGCTCCATTGTCGTGAAAAAAACGGTCAATTGGAGTGAACGGAGATCACAACTCTCTCTATACATGGCTCTGCCCTGAGCTACTGTAACACATCGCGAAGAGTTATTTAGTTAATTTGACGAAAAGTGTAATTAGCTTCTAATCGCTAGCTATACCTTTAATGATAATAACCCTGTTTTCCCTTCCATTGGTGTGTGCGTGCGTGTGTGTGTGTGTGTGTGTGTGCGTGTGTATGCGTGCGTGTGCCCACAGGCGTGGCTCCAGAGGTACGGCTACCTCCCTCCCTCAGACCCCCGTATGTCTTTGCTGCGATCGGACCAGGTGATGCAGTCTGCTATCGCTGCCATGCAGCGTCGCTACGGGCTCAACGTCACAGGCACACTGGACCGCAACACGTTAACGTGAGTGGCTCTGGCCCCGTGCGCACACACACGCACGCACACACATACGCGCACGTGCATGCAACACACACAAAAGCACATACACACACAGCAGCATTGGTGACCTGTACAAGTAGTTGTATTTTTCATAACATTGAGTGCCATTACCAGGAGCAGACAGGGGTTAGACATCTTGCTCAAGCTCTTGCTTACAGGAAGGTTGACCCTCCTAACCTTGTGAGTCAAACACCCCAGGACTAGGGTTGAGGAAACACTGGCCCAGACTATCACCTGTGACACCTAACCGCCCCATAACATCAGTAAGAGTGGCAAGCCCGCGCCTGATGCTTACAGTAATACCGTTATATTGCAGGGGAGCTATAGCAGCGATGGCCATGTTCGCAGGCTACATCTAATATGAAATAATATGCATAATATGATGTACTGTATTAGCTGTAGCCTACTCATAGTGGTTAACTACATGGAGAATTTTCTAGGTAATCTAATAAAGATGTTCCCAAAAGAGGTACCGGTGATTATTTCACTTTTTTGAGACGCAACCTTCAGTAAATAAAAACAAAATGTTCATTTTAAAAACCACAAGCACAAATGCATTTATAACATTCCATTTGTGTCTCCAAATACATGTTACCACTACAATAATGGCAAGTTAAAACAGCTAGCTTATGTTTAAAAGCCTGTATGTTTTCCTTGTTTTAATAGTAAAGGCATAGGATGGCGTAGTCACTTTGACAGTGAGGTGTTCCTGGGTCACCTCACTGTGGCACATTTGGCATTCCGGAGTAATTTTCCCAGACACAAAGTTGCCCTGACAAGAATTAAGTGGGGCATGTTAATTTAATCAAAGGGCCCCTTTTATGAACGCCACACCTCTGGTGTCAGATCAAAGCTGAGAGCCGCCGCATCGCTGCAGTGTGACGTGCATCGGAAGGTCAATCAGGGACAGAATGGTCTGCTGTTCTTTGAATTAGTCAAACACGACTTGAGCTACTGTATACGTTAAGATAAGGATCAGACTGGAGACAAGAGGGGCTGCATCTTCAGACCAAGAAGAACAAGAAGAACAAGTGTTTGGATACCGTCTGCATGCAAAATGATAGCTCTTAACTGTCACTGCTCAGTTCACATTTACATCTGCAGCATATGACGTTTTTATGTACTACATTTGTCACTAGATGGGCAGGTCATACACCAGCAAATGTAAGCAAACAATATCCTAGTACAGTAATTACAGCATCATGTCACCATGACTACTACCATGTCAATCTCAATATACCAACAAAATAGCTAATGGCCCACACATAAGAACAGTAAGGATTTCTTTCAACCATTTGTTCACATGGCTAGTAACACACTCTAATGCTCCCTCAGAAGCTCCGCCCCCAGACACACTGGAAATGCATTGCCAAGGCTAGGATATTGTTGTTCTGTGCGGTCTGTACCACTTTGTTTGTGTTCCTATTTACGGAGCCAGGGCTGTGTGGAAACACCCGATGATGTTCTCAGCACGCACAGGGAACGGTTCTGTAGGCTGGTGCAGTAGTTCTCTTAGCGGGGTCTGAGGGTTTGGCTGCCAGCTGGAAGGTTGTGGGTTTGAACCCTAGTGTTGACCTACCTGTAAGCATCCATGAGGAAGATACCTAACTCCCTACCCCCACTGTAGGGGCTTAGGTATCTTCCACACACTTTCTCATAAGGTTCCTTGTGAGAAAATGTGCCTGCAGATGAGCTTAGACATGTTGCCTTTCTCCCTGTCACCACCGGGGCATAACTGGCACTGTGACAGTAATCAACTTAAATCGGCCATTGAGTTGAAACATGGTGATGTGAGTTGCTAGCGATGTGAGTTCAGACTAATGGAGGCGGGAAATGTGATGAGCTAACCCTCTGCTTGCTTCTTTCTCTCTTTGCTTCCATTTCCCGCTGTAGCGATAACACAATAAGGTGAGGCGTTGTTTTGTTAAGTCTCTGTGTGTGTGTGTGCCCGTGTTTGCCAAGTATATAAGTAAATAAATTATATTTAAAAAGTAAAAAAATGTCTCCCTCCATATTGTGCATTAAAGTGTATCGGCACCCTAAAATGTGTTTTAGTTTTAGCTGTAAACTAAGTAATATGGTTGAAATGTGATGATACACATCAATGGTGGCGTTAATATTGACAAAATCTGTATTTTATGGGCTGAAAATGGATCTGCACCTCATATCCGTTAATAATCACACCAGGGCCTGGCTGGTTTTCAACGGTACACTCAGCCCGCTCATACGTCATCAATTTCAAATGTTAACGTTATGTTATGTATGTTAATTAATGTATGTTAACGAGGGTCCCCCTCTCCCAATGTTTTAGTAGTAGTGGGTGCAGTTAGACTAATTTCTTTTCCCCACCTCTTATCTATCACTCCCTCATAAGAATATCTTATGAAAGACAAACGCACGGAGCTTTGAGAAACGATGTACTCGGTATGAATCATTCTGCACACATCGGTATAGATTGCCACAGCTTCTGATATGAGAAATACTCGACACTGCGTCGTCAGTATTGGTTCTTATTCATCTTGTTTTCAGCGTAGGTCACTGTTTGAATGATATGCTCCTGATGATAGTGATAGCAGCCTAATGGATGTTCCTTGTGTGTAGCCGTACAGCTAAATGCAACCTACAGCCTAGACATCCACAACAACACACTTTTGTCTCTTCACGCTAACAATGTGATACAAAACATTGTCTTCTTAACAAATTGAGTTGTGTGGGGGTTTGGGGGGTGCGGGTGGTACGGTAGACAAGACCTAGCGTTTTCTCACAACTGGAAATGAACTGAAAAGTGATGAGATTAAAATGGAATTCAGATCGTATCAGACTTCGTGGTGCAGCGCATGTCGTGTGTTCAGGTGCTGACGTGATGTCATCATTGTGCGCCCAAGCGGCCTCAGCTCACGGCTTTTTCTTGCGTGTCCCCTGCAGCTGGATGAAGAAGCCCAGGTGTGGGGTGCCCGACCAGCTGGGCGGGGCAGCGCGGCTCATCGTGCGGAAGCGGCGGTACGCCCTCACGGGACAGAAGTGGCAACACAAGCATATCACGTACAGGTAGGTCCTGGCCGTTACCGTAGTGACGTGTTCAGAGCCAACGCTGGTGTTTTGAACACAAAAATACAAAATATAGCCTGTATAAACACAAATGCTGTACAGTCTATAGTCTTTTGGGTGCAGCTGAGACTACAGAGCATATAACCTGTGCAAATAGTAGTACGGGGCAAAGGTAAAAGACAGAAGATAATATAAGAGTACAATGTTTGCCATGGTGCATGGTTAATAATAAGGGCATTTATGTGTTTTTTAAAAGCATTGAGGGAAATAAGACTCTCTAATTTCAAGGTTTTTTGACAATTGTAAGCTGTTCATTTACGTTTATGTTCTTAGAACTGAATATATTGCGATATTGAATATATTGCTATTTAAAATTTTGTCATAGCAATGCTAATGTGTGGAAAAAATAACTTAAATAACACTTAAGGTACTTTTATTGTCACATGCACATAGAAAATATGTTCTCTGCATTTAACACATCATTCAAGGGAGCAGTGGGCAGCGACCAACTGGAGAGAGTTAACCTAACATGTTTTCTGGATAGTGGTGGAGGAAACCCACACACACAGGGAGAACATGCAAAGTCTACACAGAAAGGGGTCTGAACATGGGACCTTCTTGCTGTGAGGCCACAGTGCTATCCACTGGGCCACCTAAACTTGCTGAACTTGCAGATTGAAATGAGCTTAACCTGATAAAACGATATCTGGCAACCAGCATCTGTCCTCTCTTTTGAGGTAATTACATCGATAGTGTGTAAGAGAATTGATACAGTATCGCGCAACGTAATATTGTGATCGATATTTTGTTAAACCCCTAAGTGTAAGCTGTACATTTACGTTTATGTTTTTTAGAACCGAATGTTATGTTTACAGTCATTTGTTTATGTTGTGAAGGAAGGGAGTATGCTAACTTCCAAAGTCACCACAGAAGCATCTGGTCACCGTAAAGACATGCTTAATAAGATAACCACCTATCATTAGCTGATGCTGCCTCAGCAAACATACGCACACCACATACAAATAAATACAAACAGGGCACCCAGCTCATTGGCATTGAATTCTTCACACCACAAAGACGAGATAGGTCCTGCTTTCTGTCTCCACTGCCTACTTCATAATTCACCACAGCATTTAGACTCGTAAAATATAATATATAGGCTGAGGCACTGTAGTCGCTCCATATATTTTTGCGATGACCGGTAAGGTCACCGGTCTTCTGCTATAATATTTTATACATATTATACTGTCAGCTGCCACATTTTTCACTGGGTAATCCTCTAGATCTAGACTGCTGTTTGTTTTGTTTTGCCTTGAGGGTGGACCTACAAGAGGAGCTCTGTTTCTGGTAGACCAACTGTGTTAGAAAAGCACATCTGAAAAATATCAGGAATTGTAATGAAATTGGGGGGAAAAAATCTTGTTTTGTTTTAACATTGTCGGTCTGGAATATATATATTTTTTTATAGCATAACTAGAAGTGATTTAGAATTGAAACTCTCGACGAATAACGGAGTAAAATTGTTCAAAGCGAAATAATAGATAACAGAACCCCAACATCGCTTAAAATGCCAGCAGCAAAGTAGAGGAGACGCTGATGAAATACAGAGGGTTTTCTCTGAAAGATTGGGGGTTACGTAACGGCACGCTGAGTAGCTTCAAGGCAGGTTCAGTCATCCTTGCTAACTTCGAGCTCAAGTCTAAACAGTATCGCTCCGTCTCACACATAGAAATGCATTGTGAAGCAAAGCGTAGTGCTACGGCTCTGTTAATGCGAGCGGTGTTCACCACTTTGCTTATGTTACTATTTACTCTACACATGGCTGTGTAGAAGTATGTTATTTTCTCAACACGCACAGAGAATGGTAAACTACGAAATGCAAGGAGATTTTTTATTTTATTTGACAAAAAGTTAGCTGACTATAGCTTTTAAGATACATGTTTGTGTAAGTGCAAGTACCTGTGTATGCATGTGTGTATGTGTACTGTGTATGTGTGTGCGTGACTGCAGCAACACATTTATCTGCAATTGTCTCATGGTAGCATAATGAAACCATCTTAAAACACCTACAACATACGGCTGTACTCCTAATCGCCTATAAATGTGGAGTCATTCTGGAGAAAGATTGTTTGAATGATATTTGAACTTGATCAAAACATAAACACCTCTCTCTTCAACGGCCTAGGGTGCTCCCTCAGAATCATTGGAAAAACATTGCCAAGGCTGGGGTAGTGTTGTGTGGTGCGGTCTGCACCACTTTATTCCTATATACAGAGCAAGGGTTTTGTAGAAACACCATATTATTATTTCAGCGCACACACAGCCACTGGACCATGAGGAGATATTTGCTGAATTTGGCAAAAAAAATGATATTCGCTTGCAATCGTTGAAGACACACTACACACCTTTTAGGTCTTTTTAAAGCCACAATTGGGCGTCCATAATTTATTTAATACTGTGGATAGTCAGCTGTTTGTTTGAGTTTAAAGGGTCAACTACTACAATGGCTTACCTTTGACAGGTAATTGCTGATTCAAACCCTGCTAACTCCTCAGCGAGTGTCAAGTCAGATTTATTGATATAGCCCATAATCACATTACAGTCTCAAAGGGCTTTATAACCCCAATTTTCACGTGGAAACAAACGACCCACATAAACTCCTCTACCCCCCCAGCCAAGGAATTACCTCTGCAAAACCCACATGGGCAAAACAGGAAGAGAACTTGGGAAGGTACCACAGAGGGAGAAATCCACCCTTCCAGGTTGAATAGGGTGCAACAAGAATTTACAGTTATATATTCAGTGAAATTCATCACATTGTATATTAAATACACTGAACAAAATTATAAACTTAACACTTTAGTTTTTGCCCCCATTCATCATGAGCTGAACTCAAAGATCTAATACTTTCTCTACCTCACAGGTGTGGCACATCAATATGCAGATCAGACAGCATGGGTATTGCACAGGTGTGCCTTAGGCTGGCCACAATAAAAGGCCACTCTAAAATGTGTAGTTTTCCTTTAACGGACCTTTAACAGGCCACTGTTTTACAGAATTTACATAAAATGTACATTTAATGTAGCAAATGTGCATCTGTGATGTGAGATAAAAAAGGCAATGCCATTTACTGTAGTTTTCCTGCTTAAGGGTTCCCACCATCATGTAATCCACTGTCTCTATCTTAATCAAATAGTTCATCACTTTTGACTTGTGCTCCTATAGTTTCTGCTCCCCCGCGATTCGCTAGTGGTGTTATACGACTCCATTATTTCACAGTATTGATGTCAAACGATCATTACATCATTTACCGCTTGCTGGCCACGGAGGGAGTTACAGTTACACACAGAGAAAATGGTCTCTGCAAGGAATTAAAAGCGTTACGGTGCAGCTTCTCTTCAGAATTATGAAGTAATGACTCGAAACCATTAGGTTCAAGATCGCCACGATAGCATGTATTACGCTAAAGTGCCATTGAAGCTGAACAAAGTTTGCCAACCGTTTACTTCCGTTATATTCTGAGATGGCCGCTGGTGGTTGACCTGTCACTAGCATGTCAGGGATACGCTGCCGTGACCATTGTATGTAGACAATGTCACATGTGAGTCAGAGAGAATGGAAACAGAGATGTTCCAACGGACGACTCTTCCACAATCAATTTTTAGAAGGGGAGGGGGGACTTTTCACCCTTTATGCAGACCGGAACGACCCAGTGCTCCATGCACGTCAATGGGGAGGTCCACACATTTCACCACACACCATTGACTTGTGTTCCATGCAAGTCAATGGGGAGGTCCACAGATTTCACCACACTATTGCCCATTATTTCTCTCTGGGGGCGTTAATGGGTATTTTGAGTATACAACATTAATTCCCAAGTACCTAAGATCAATCTAAGGCCACAGCAAGTGAACTGTTATTGGGTAAATTGATTTTGTTTCATGCCATGCATGGTAGATTTAGCTGTCTGAGTGCTGCCTACGTCAGCCTCCACAACACAATGCTGTAAGTGACACGCCCACGTGAAGGTGTAGTCAGCTATTGCAAGCTAATTGTAAGCTAATACACCTTTTGTCAAATTCACCAAATATCTCCTAGTTTATCAAAGCCGAAATATTACTGAGTTAGCAAGCATTCTTGAGAACAACCCTACCTTTGGCATGAGGGAGGGCGGTGAGGGGTGCAGAATGAGCGTAACACCGGCCATAACACTGGCCTGGAAGAGACATGCTAGTAAATGTGTCTGTGGCGTTGGTATCCGTATGGATCGATTTAGAATGGAAAGCGTGCACGGGACCCCTACGTGTGCGTAGCGCTGTGTCGTTGACGGGGAAGCACTAATTAGGCCAGACGTCCCGTCGCTCCCACTGCATGGAAACACTATTATAGAACGGCACCAGCGTCCAGAATCATTATCACAGCACAACAGGCAGCAGCGTCTGCAGCTTAATATTCAATACGGCCCTCAGAACAGGCCGAGAATCATCCATTCACCCCTGCCTTCCCGCCCCTGTCCCTTTTTCTGTTAAATCAATTTTTCTCTCTGTCATTCTCCCTGCGTTCCTTAGGTCTCGGTTTCTCGTGCGCACCCCTGGGATTTCTGTCACCGGCTCACACACACACACAAAGTTAGACTATATGTAAATGTGTCCGCTGCTTTTGACCTGCTTCTCTGCGCAGTGACCAGCGCACGGTGGGGGACAACTCTACGATGGCTCTGATGCCAGTGCCTTACTCAAGGGCGCAGGCAGGGGGTATGCCGCCAACACTGGCGTTTTACGCGTTAGACCTAACCTCGATGGAATCAAATGAATATACTGAATAGAACAAAAGCGCTGCTATTTTGTTCTTTCATTCCTCATGTGGGCAGTGCTGGGATCTTGAAAGCACCAGGCAGGGTTAAATAAGGACTCGTTGAGAACATTTCGAAGGACCATTCTGTTTCCTGCTCATAGAAAAGACCCTTTATGACTCAAGTGGTATTGATTTAAAACACACCAAACCAGCTTTATGGTTTTTACGACACTCCGGTTCTTCACAGCTCATCTTTGCTCCAAGGAAACATCCCAAAGAGACAAAACTGTACTATTTTGCGATGTTGTTAACTAATGCCGACCAGATGACCTGTACGCTTTCACTGTCACAGGCACAATACCACCAAATCACAGTTCTTCATTCTCGATTCTGTGAGCTCTGCAATTGCCACCTGTCTCTCAGTGCAAGCTATGCCCAGACTCTAGCCATTGCAGTTTTCATATGCGGTCTTCGCCATGTGTGAATGTTTCATCAATATTCAACATGTTTAATTCTGTCTAAAGCCTTTACCCCACAATATAGTGATCTTCAATGATGTGACAAATAATTACATGCTGCCAATGGTTTGAGTGAGTGCTTTAACCCTCCAATCAGAACTACATACTGTATGCTTAGCCAAACTATAGTTATGGATGAGCTAGAGGGTTCTATTTGAAATTATCAGAAATTACAACCTACATTACGTGGAACAATGTAGCTGGGACAATGATGCTGGAAAGATAATTCTGCCTGTCATTTATTGTGGGTTACACCAGGATTGCCAGTGATAGATAGGTTGACTCAATGACAAATGGTTATTACATGTGAGATAGTGTCAGATTTTTGTTGTCTAAAAGTTGTGTTAAAGTCGCCTGGTGTGAGCTCAACATCACTCAACCACCCTCTATCCCACCCACACTAAACTTCTGATGTTTTCTGTAATTTAAGGTTACTGAGAATTCCCAAGACGCACTGTTGTTCATCACAATTCATATCACTCACACAAGTGAAATTTAATCATAGGCAGACAGCGATGAGCTATCAAAATGTGCTTGTCTTTGCCCTTGTCTCATGAGCCTGTAGTTTATGGCGCATTCCACCAACCAACTCGTTGCTGTATTTAAGTGCTAACTGCTACCGAGCTTTGTAGAGGGTCAAATGGACGATTACCCTCCTTATACACTTTGTTTTCCCATCATACATCTGCAAAGAGCTGGATACACACGGTATAAGATCTGTTATCCTGCAGGGTGATGATGGGGAACTGGTTAATGAAGAAGGACAAAGAGCTTTAAAGTGCCATTTCATATCAGCTAGAGGGCATTACAATATTTAGGATATTTTGGTTAGGGTTTTGTCTAGCTCCGTTATTATGAGATTTCTCACAATAGGATTCTATAATGATTTGAGCACTATTAGGATGATGTGCATTACTAAAATAATTCAGGGACATTTAAATTACTTGTTGTAAGAAATGTAAAGACAATGCATATGCTACATTGCATGCTGATCTTGTATAATGGAAACAGGTTGCATTTGATCCAAAACAAAATAGCAATGTTATAATATAGCTTTGAATCTTGAAAAAATGCAGGTAATTTTTACAAAAATACTAATAATAATTAAGCCCAACCCTATTAGGCAGTGAAGTATATTATCCTGTATGTTATATAACTCATAAGATAGCATATGCATTATCTTCATCATACCAGAGCTCTGCTGTAGCGAGCCTTTGTTATTTATGTTTATGTTAATTTTATATCACTGTGACTTTCTTTATTACCTGTCATGTTGAGGTTTTTAATGTAAAGTGCTTTTGATTTTATATCTGTGAAAAGCACTATACAAAATAAAAACATACTTACTTACTTACTGATGGAATACGGGCTGCCCATCATGCCAGCCATGAATGTGTGGGGCACAGTCAATGTGGACAGAATCACAGCGCAGAGACAAGTGTGAATATATTGGGCGTACAACAATAAGACGTTGATAATGCCCAGCTGCCAGCCCACGGTGTCACAGCTGTTCCGGGCTCTCACGCTTTGAACAAACGGACGCCTGCGGAAGCCTGTTCGCCCGCGCTGCGTGCCACAATCTCTGTTGTCAAACACAGAAAGCCCTGTGATCGGTGATTTACATTCCAGGAGATGACATGCTGGCAGTGATGGATGCTTGGAAAGGAGTGGGATAGTGTGAGGGAATAAACGAGTACCATGAGAGCAGGCAGAAGAATGTGTGTTTACATCACAGTTAGCTAACAGTGAATCTGGAAAGCAGAATTGCGC
The DNA here is from genome assembly GCA_025399935.1 of Amblyopsis rosae. Lineage (NCBI taxonomy): Eukaryota > Metazoa > Chordata > Actinopteri > Percopsiformes > Amblyopsidae > Amblyopsis > Amblyopsis rosae. The sequence goes on along the minus strand of JAODTR010004749.1, from coordinate 7,421 downwards.
TGGTGTGTTTTCCACTAGCCATTTATTTTAGGGTTATCACACACCCACGTACGCGCACGAGCACACACGCACACACACAGTGGAACTTGAGTGTAACAACACACCACAGCACTTTTAATTAACATCATAACATGGATTATTTAGCGTTTAAAAGACCAGTGTTTAGAGCTATAGTGCTCTAAGGTATAATGCCTCTCGTTCAGCCTCATGGTGTGAAACCGAATTTCAGTGGGGCATTTTCTGAGTGAATAAAGCGAGGAGGCAAGAGGTTTTGCTGAGCGGGCCGAACTAGACCGAGCTCTCTCAAAATGCAGCGGGGTGTTGATAATCCTTAATTAGAAAATAAATTCTACCGGCAGGAACCCTCAACCCCACCTCTCCACACCTGCAGCGATTTGAGGGCGGCGAGGGAGATCTTAGCTGTTTTCTCTCATAAATCGCTCCGTTTAGCTCCCCCACCCCACCCCCCTACTCCCGCCTTGCCAACGTGGAAAGTGCGAAACAGCAGCGTGTGTAAAATGTGATTGTGTATGGCTTACTTCTTATCGTGTAGATCGGTGTTTTCTTATTTTCCGGTGTTGACTGTGATTACGCCCCAGTGACTCATGTTTGTAATCAATCACTCTTTCTTCCATACGGTATGTGGCTAGACACCGACGCCAGAGTGAAAGGCTCTTGTTCGCCCTTGTTTGTGTGTTTGTTCGTGTTTTTAGCTAGCTACGGTAACGAGTGTTTGATTCACCTGCCCCTTTCTCACGCATGCGCTCTCTCCGCAGCATCAAGAACGTGACCCCCAAGGTGGGCGCCGAGGAGACCCACGACGCCATCCGGCGGGCCTTCGACGTGTGGCAGAACGTGACGCCGCTGCGCTTCGAGGCGGTGCCCTACAGCGAGCTGGAGCGCACCAAAAAGGATGTGGACATCACCATCATCTTCGCCTCCGGTTTCCACGGCGATAGCTCGCCGTTTGACGGCGAGGGCGGCTTCCTGGCGCACGCCTACTTCCCCGGTCCCGGCATCGGAGGGGACACGCACTTTGACTCTGATGAACCGTGGACCCTCGGGAACCCCAACCACGATGGTAGGAGTGACAGAACATAATGTGTGTGTGTGTGGGTTTCAGTCACAGGTAGATAAATAGGTATATAGTTCGGTAGGTAGATGGTTTTGTAGGTAGATAGGTAGGTAGGTTTGTAGGTATGTAGAATCTAGATAGATACAAATATATATAGGTAGGTAGATAGATAGATAGATAGATAGATAGATAGAGAGCTGTTTACGCTCTCTGTCAATAAGTCTTATTGACAGAGAGAGGGTTAAAGGTAACTATTGCAAGCTAGTTAAATGTAAGCTAGTTTTTTAATTATCCGATACTTCTACCCAGCCCTGGCTCCGTAAATTGGAACATAAACAAAGTGGCGAACACCGCTCGTATCAACGAAGCCGCTTTGCATTTCGCCGTGTGATGCACCCCCCGCGGAGGAGTGTGGCAGTTGTTCAGCGCGACAACAAATAGCGTTTTTGTAATGCTGCGTTAAACCACAAGGGGGCCCGGTGTGTGTTTAACAGTCGACTTAGTTAACAGTGTCAACCCGTGAGGTTCTGCAAAGTGGTTTGTGAGCAGTCATGTTGTCATCCTTCATCGTAAAGAGAAGGGTATGACTAGCCACAGGCATGCACATACAGTGGATTAGGGTCTGTAGAGGGAATTTGTGGGAGCGAGAGAGAGAGAGAGAGAGAGAGAGAGAGAGAGAATATCGAAACCCCAGTTTCGCCACAAGCTATCTAGCTAGCCGCAACGAGGCAGAGCGATGGCAGTGGCGGCCGAGAGTTAGGCCGATGTAGGTTGAAATACAAGGCCAGGGCGGAAAGATACACACCAAGTGTTACCACTTGTGAAGGAATATAGACAGACAACCCAGAGAGAGAGAGAGAGCGAGAGAGAGAGAGAGAGAGAGGGAGAGGGGGAGAGCAAAACAAGGTGCCAAACATTTGACTGAAGAGGTGGGAAAGAGAGCGGCGCTGTGGCAAGCTGAAGGACTGTGTTGTCGAAGGCAGAATTTCAAGTAGGCGCGCGGAGCGTCGACCATCTTGGATGCGGCTGACCATAATGGTGCCCAGCGCGCCCTGTGGTACGATTAAACCGACTCTCTGCCTTGTTCTATTACGATTTGATGGAATATTAATATGCATAAGTGAGATGAAAAATGGCGTGCTGTCATCCAGTCATATTGCAATTATTGTCTGCGTATAATAAATAAACACAAGTCTGCTGCCTGTTGTTCTCTAGCAGCTAACAGCTGGCAATGATGCAATTGTGTGCGTGCGTGCGTGTGCGTGTGTGCGTGTGTGTGTGTGTGTGTGTGTAACTTCCTGGGTCTGTCATAATCCCGCACACTGTTGCCGCGGACAACCAGCAGCAGCTGCGGCGGCGACAGTTGCTAGGCAGTGTCACTGCCGCTGCAGTAGGCTGTTGCTGTTGTTGCTTCGGAAGCTGACACCACGCTGAGGATTTAAACCCCCCCCCCTCCGCGAGGAAATCACGTGCGCGTGTACACACACACACACGCGCGCATGCAGAAACGCGGAGGAGGATTATATGGTCATTCCTTTTTTTTCTTCAAGGCACACCAGACTGTGCTCACGTGCGCGTATTTACAAACCCGCGCTGACAGCTGCCCACTCAGAAGGTCCAGCATTGCATCCCTGGAGGGGCCGAACTCAAGGTTGCTCCCACCTGTTTTTCCCCAAGTGGTTTTCTGCCCTTGCCCAGTGGGAGGACATGTTGCAGGTGAAATGTGGGCCTGTGCGGCCTTCTGAAGGTATGCTGTAATCAAGGACTGTAGAAACACTCCTGCCTTGACTGCATTGATTAGCCTGGCTCTGCCCGACTGTTGTGCTCAGCAAAAACAAATGCTCCCTGAGATTATTAGGCTGGAAACCCTGTTGGCGTTGGCGTTCACACAGCCACCCTGCAGGCGGACCAATCGGGGCGGGTTAGTGAGATGACGCTGAAGTCAAGCGTGTATTGAAATGGTGGTGGAGCTAGATGAGGTGACTAAAACAGTTGTAGCAAGCAACAGCGATTGGTTAAAGGCTGTCATTAACCGGAGGTCTATGCCCAGTAGGAGGGAACGACTGCGAACACTTCTCATTGGAGCGTGGCTAGACCATATTCACAGTGAATATTGGGTCTGGTTACACCAGGCTGGTCTTAGGAATTCAGCAACATTGAATACACAACTTAAATGTATGAATATATAATATGAATATCATTGCTGCTACAAGCTAACTACACATGCTTGTGTAGTTTCTCAGGCACTTGTGCACACTGCCACACACACACACACACACACACACACACTGGAAACAGCTCCAACAAAGCCCTCTTAGTGTCCTCATGTAACCTGTGAATGTAACATACTCTGCCTTGCTCTCCATCTCTCCTCTCCCTCTCTCCTCTCCTGTCTCTGCTTCTCTTCTATCGCCGCTCTCTCTGTCTCTCTCCTCTTTCTCTCAATTCAATTGAATTCAATTTGTTTTATTGGCATGGAAGTGCAAAGACAATGTTGCCAAAGCTTAACAAATAAAACAAAGCAACAAACTAAAATACAGGCTGTCCAAAAATCTGGACATCATTGACATAACTATTCCATACAATTTGGACGGTATACAGAACATAACATGAACATCAATGTAACATAAGTGTTACGTACATCTCTCTCCATCTCTCTCCTCTCTCTCCATCTCTCTCCTCTCTCTCCATCTCTCTCTCCCTCTCTATCTCCATCTCTCACTCTCCTCTCTTCCATTGTCTCTCTCCATCTCTCTCCCCCTCTCTCCATCTCTCTCTCCCTCTCTATACCCATCTATCTATCTCCCTCTCCCTCTCCATCTCTCTCTCCCTCTCTCTCCCTCTCTCCCTCCTCTCTCTCCATCTCTCTTCCTCTCCCCTTCTCTCTCTCCATCTCTCTCTCTCTCTCTCCCTCTCTCTCCCTCTCTCTCTCCTCTCTCTCCATCTCTCTCTCTTCCTCTCCCCTTCTCTCTCTCCATCTCTCTCTCTCTCTCTCTCTCTCTCTCTCTCTCTCTCCTTCCGTAGGGGGTGGGGGGGTGGACACGCTACACTTTTGATCGTGAGATTCTTCAGATAATTTTAACATCAAAGAAATTACCTAATTCATATTTACCGGCATGTAACCAAAGGCGACGAGAGGTTTCTCATACCTTTTGAAGTTGAAAGCGGTCATTAAGTCAGAATGTGTCCATTGCTCAATTTATATTCCTCCAAAGGGTCCACACGATCAAAATAAAATAAAATAATCCAAGTGAATGTTCTCCTGTGGAGCCAATGGCTCACATCGTTTGTCAAATGAAGACGTCACTTTTAACTGACAAACACTTGCTATAGGTATACTCCTTGCGCCTATGTTTCCTTTTGTCACCTAGTTACAAATAGGTAGTTTTGGTAGTTTTCGCAATTTTTCGTTCAGCTATGTCAAATAGACCCGTATCTGAAATGCACGTTGTCTCTGTGATTAAAATCTGCCCCACAGTTAACTAGCGGTGCCAACAGAATTAACGATTGCCCGTTAACTGAAAGAGGTACTTATTATTCTAAGCTATAGATAATATGCATACTAAATTTTGTAGTATTTACCATCTTTTCTGAGCAAGACCGGAATTAAAGGCCCATATAGGCCAGGCCAGTCCAGTGATTTGAGCAATAGGAGCTTAGTCTCTTAATTTAAGTTTTGTATTTTGCTAAAGAAATTAACTACAGAAAATGAAATGGGTCAATATGTGAAACCTAAGACATTTGTGTTATTATATACAGTGCATGATAGTCTCTCTCATACGCGTGTGCACACGCGCACACATGCGCACACACACACACACACACACACACACACACACACACACACACACACACACACACACCACACCACACAGAAAAACACAAAATACCACAGAATGAAAATATGTCAAGTGGCGTAATTAGCAATTGGAGCATAAAATACACCAATCCAATGCAGCAATTATTATATTAAGTTTAGTTTTGATGGCAAGGACTGTGTTTGTACCTGAATCTCCCAACAGTCCTAATTGCACTTAAATGCACTAAATTGGTTAAGTTAAATTTAAGGAATACAAATTTAGATTTTTCTAAAATAAACCATTAATTATATGATGACATTTCTTATTTTCTATTTTGTATACTATTACTCTTTAATATAGCAAAATATATTTTTAGATTAACCAAGATAGATTACTCAATTGCTAAAATAATCGATAGCTGCAGCCGTAGATTGAACCATCGAACGAGTGGGGCTTTGCTCCGCCGTCAGGAGCTTCAGGCGCTCAGAATTCCAGCGTTCCCACTGCTCATGGAATTTCTGGAATATCATCAGGGAACTTTAAAAAGTCTATTCCAGACTTGGAAAGTCAGGAAATTGTATGATATTTGGGTTCAAATCACGGTATGTCATGGAATTTAGTTTGCAGCATTTCTTCTTTTTGCGATTTTTCTAAATATTCCTGGAGTATTACATTTTGAGATGTCTCAACAAATCTTGAAACTATTGGTCTGAACGTTTACATGTTGGCAACGTTAATTGCTGCCATGCTGGTTCCCTTTTAAGTCATGGAAATTCCCATTTTTAGTCAGTGAATTTGACCTTTGACCCTGTAATTCTAGACACCTCTGGTTGGTTGACGACCATATTGGCTGCTGGGCGGTTGAGGTGGTTTGGGGGGTGGGTAGTCTCAGGCTCTTCCGTTCATTAGCACTACATCACATAAGCAATCTGTGCTGGACATCTGATGCATACACCCTCGTAAGCTTGACACTTTCTCTCTGACTTTCGGGAAGTAATACTGTCGATATCCATTAGCTGTTAGCATTGTCACTTACAAGTGTCTCCGTAATTTTAAGTTCAAAACGCTAGTGCAGTGCTTTATTTACACATATAAATGTTCAATTTATTTTAATCAGTAACAGTAGCGTGCTAATTTTACAGCTTTACAAGGCCTGTAAAACAACCAGACTCCTGTTACGTAGTTGGTCGTCGTGCATGTCAATCAAAATACCTTGCATGTCAAGTAGGCGGGTACTGACGCAGTTAGCCAAGCTCTGTGTCCCAGACTTTCTGTTAAGGAAAGGCTGGCTCTGCGAGACTAGGGGCTGGGTGGTTGGTTGAGGAACACACACACAACCAGCACAAGCGGACGCCATTTAGATTTTATTTTTTTTCGAATGAACTCATTTTTCCCCAGTCATTTTAGAGAGAAGGTTTTGAAGAGGTGTATGTAAAGACACAGGTAGTCATGAAGAACAAAGTTATGGAATGATGGGATGACGTGTTCTTGGGCAGGATGAACCATGACAGAGGAGATTTTATTGCTGGCGAATTTTGCAGAAAACTTCAGTGTGTCTCCGTTGGCCCATTCTGCATGTCTCTCTTTCTCTCTTACTCTCTATCCCCCTCTCCTTCTCTCTATCTCTCCCCCTCTCCTTCTCTCTATCTCTCACGCTCGTGATGAACAAGGGGACACCAGTTCCTGCTTCATCACAAAGTCATCTTTGTCTGCCGAGGACACTGTTATCTAGTGTGTGTGTGTGTGTGTTTGTGTGTGTGTGTGTGAGTGTGTGCGTGTGTGTGTGTGTTATCTTTCTGATATCATAAGAAACGTCCCATTCCCTGTGTGTGTGTGTGTGTGTGTGTGTGTGTGCGTGCGTGCATGTGTGTGTGTGCTGTATGAAGTCGCAACTCAAATCTCACTTCTGCCTTCAGTAACATGAAGGTTGATGGGATGTTTGAGATAGTAAGAGAATGCACTTAAAATATTACACCTTTTGATAACTCTAGTAAGCATGCATACACACACACACACACACAAACACGCCCTAGGGTTACTTATAAGACATGGTATGCCTTGAAGAAACCATGCTCTTGAAGAAACCTTGAGTGTCAGCTGGCTTCAGTGAAAACAGGATGTAACAACCAGGTCAGATTTAAAGACAGGAAATGAGATATTCCTAGACCTGTGGACAAAAACACACAGAAAAGGTTAGTGACCCAAAAAGTGGGCACCGTAATGTCAAGAATGAATTTGTCTGGTCGGCAAACGGCCGGAAGAGACGTTGCGCGATTGCTCAGTAAGACAACTCTGTGAATGTTATTTTTCTCTGGGGTCAAAATCAGTGTCAATTAATTCTTCTTGGCATCGCCTGGGAGCTCATCATAATACGAATATATACTAAATAGCCTAATTCAGCATAATAAAAAAAAAATAGAGCTGGCACCAAATATTTGATTATTCGGGTATTCGATTTTTCTACATTAGGCATGCATGTTTTCCCATTAATCCTTACTGTCTCCATATAAACCCACATGTTGAAATGTAATTGCCTGCCCTACACT
>JAODTR010004748.1:0-11841 GCA_025399935.1 Amblyopsis rosae | reverse complement strand
TTGGGGTCCCCTGCTGGAGCTGCTGCCCCCGCGACCCGACTCTGGATAAGCGGATGAAGATGGATGGATGGATGGAATTGTTTTCAAGTCGCCTTCACCCAGAAGGAAGGAACCAGATGGTTCATGTGTCACTTCTCGAATAGCATTAAAAGGCCAATTTGTGTTCAGAAGTATAACCCACTTGGCTGAAACCGCCGTTATAAAAACATTTGGTGCTGAAACTGGGAAAGTTCATCTTTCACCACCACACCACACCTAAACCACGCCTGTAGCTAACAGTACGACGCTGATTGGAAACACAGCAACACACTAGGTTTACCGGCCTGAAACACAAGGATTTCCAAGCTCTCCAGATTGATTCTCGAGGCAATGTCAAACTGAAGCTGTTCATGCCTCAGATCATTGATCTTGGAACACGCTTCAGAACATTTTTATTATACAAAAATGCTTCACTGTTAATTTTCAGTGTTTTGCACTTAAGTTGGTTTGGTATTCATATACTGTACCAACATGGGTTGAATCTTTTTCACAACACATGTATTGATAAGGACTGGAGGATAAATTCTTCATATTATATTATTAACCATACTTACCTGTCCTTTCCATGGAAGACTTTACTATTTTAGTCTTGTTGATGATTGACTAAAATTGCATCTGCATAAGTGTCACCTCCTGTTTATAAGGAAGCAATAAGAGTAAAGGTGCAAATTGTAAACATTGGCAAGGTTGTCAGATGCAATTAGGGATGGAAAACAAACCAGCTCGATGTTGTGCAGGTTTTTAAAGCCACCCATTTTGTTGCCAAGTTACATTTCTCATCTGCATAGTGACATCAGAATTACAAGTGACAATTGTCATGATCCCCTGGAAACGCTCAGATAATTGGATGGTTCTTCACAAGCAGGAACAAACACCATGGAAACATCCAACATAATTGCTCCGTGCATCATGTCGAACATTCATTAATGCTGTCTGGCTTCAGATGCCCCTTGTGTTGATGGTTTCTCATTGCATTTCAAGAACATTTCCAGTCCAAACCAGAACCAACAATGAGGCCAAGTAAAGGCGGCAATATGTGAAGTCATGTACAGTATACACTTGTTTTATTCAGGAACACAATGTCAGGAACAACATGAGCATACAATTGCTACTTTTAGTATGCAGCGCGCAGACCAGAACTCTTTCCATGAGACCAGCATCTATAAAGTTGATAGAAAATAGTTGCAAAAGACTGTCGGTGAGGGGACATTTTGAGGGTTCTTCAGATCAGTGGGCACAATTGAATAAAAATAGCTCTCTTCAGAGTGCTTCAGCTCAACAGCTGTTTGTGTAATGTAGCATGAATGCTACAAATTGCTACAGAGGTCTCTCTATTATCCCCTATATATTTGGTTTGTGCTCATCTGCAGCTAAGGTCTTTGAACACACATTGTCTCACCACACAAAGTAAATGCGGGCCATCTCCCCTGTTCATTCTCAATAATACACCTGGCATTTGTTTCTAAGGATGAACCATTTTCAAACATCAGCTGCAATGGAGCAGAGTATTGGTAGACCACATACAGCATATTGTATGACTAAGTTGAAAGACTCTAAATAGATTAATGCTATGGCCGTAACATTTATGAAACAGAATAAGAAATGATAACACAAAGGCACCCACACTGTTGAATTCGATGTAATTATTCTGTTTACGTTATTATAATTGAATTGTTTCCTGCTGGTGCATGAATACGATATGAATTAAATTAATACCAAGTAAAAAGAACACTTAAATTCAGAATAATTCAAACCCAGACTTGTTTCATGTTCTTTTTCGCTGGCTTCATATTTTAGTTTGAAGTTAAGTCAAGCCAAGTCTATTTATATAGCCGTTATTCATACAACAGTCTCAATGGGATGCACAGGCCCACAATTCCTGTGGAAACAAATGACCCACTGTACCTTATATACCAAACAGGCAAGGATACATTCCCCCATTAAAGATGAAAAATTGGAAAGACCCACAGAGTTTAATTAAGATGCAATACAATATGCTATAGTGACCTAGTGGCCAGCAAAAATTAGCATTAAACATTTGGGAGTACTGTATCATGCTCGATTTACAAAAGAAATGGAAGTGAAACTTCATGTGGTCTATCCAGCCATGTGTAATATGTAAGAGCATTATACTAACTAGAATTTACCATATTGTATTTTAATTCAAGCGACCAGCTAGGCATAGTATACCTTTATACTCAAACTCTGGTACCTGCATTTATAACAGTTGCACAGGTCAAAAGTAATCTCCTGTTGACCATTTTCCTCAAACAATAAATGGACCGCATAGCACAAATGTCCTGCTTCTTCAGTCCAGTTATGCAGAATGTGTCAAAAACATCCACACTGGTTTTTAGCACAAGTGAGCCTGACAGATTGTTGTAAATCTTTCTTTTTGTCCAAGCAGACTTCTCACTGCTGTTCTCCTCTAAAGTAGATAATGTTTAAATGGAAGCTAAAGACACAAAGTAAGTGCCGAAAATGTAGCACTTCCAGCAGTCAATGGCATAGATGACAAATTACACTATGCTTTTACCAGTAGATGAAACTCTACTCTGTTCAACAGATAGGCCTACACCTTTTCTCTTTAAAAAGAAATGCAGAATAAGACAAATTAATAATCTCATTAGTGTGGGCTGTGCTTCCAATACTGAAAATGTACAATGTAAAAGAAACAAGAAAAGGGGGAGAATAATAAATTGATGGAACATGCAATGTTGATACGAATGAAATTGAGACTAATGTGTCTGAAAGTATGCCAGTTGATTTTTTTTCTCTTCTCAATCCTCCAAGATCTTAATACGTCCATTTGTGACTCGGACTGACACATACAAGAGCATTATGGAGCGGTCTTTCCACCGGTTAGTGAAGGAGGGATGGGGAAATGGTAAAACAGGGGGCAGCAGCTGTTTTACGAAGCTATATATGATTCGCAATCTCCCCGCTGTTCTCCGAGAACCCGTGGGGCTGCAGGAGTCCAGATGAGAGGTGGATGTTGTGCCCGATGAGCAGGAGGATGAGAGCCTGTTGTGAGGTCAATAGTTCGACTGTGACCTGTGGAAAAACTCCATTACACCTCCATCAAATCTCCAGCCTGCACACCTTTCACCCAGTCTGCACCCAGTCAATAGCGAGAAGTAACAATATCACAAGACAGGTAAAACACAGCTCCCTCCTTTACAGAAATGTATATGCTACATTCTGTCACATTTTTGCAAAGGTTCCAAGAAGGAAAATAAGAGATATATACAGTAGATATATATACACAGGAGGCAGATGGGTCACGAAGCCTCACTCACCTATTTGATCCTGAAACATGCGACTGCTTCAAAAGAGGACCTTTAAAATGTCACTGCTTCACAACAAGTGTAAAGATCTGTTGAAAGCACATCCACAATGCCGGAGAGCTGATTTGTGTTATTGAGCTGTAAACAAGCAAATGGCCACCCCTGCCGCTTTCGGTGGTGTACAAAGAGGAAAGATCAACAGTGATTGAATATCATTACATAGCTCTTCTGACTGTTGTTAAGGGCAGCAATCCATTTGTACTGAAGCTTTCACTTGCACACATTTACACGCAGGATTATACAATATATTCCCTTTGCCCTAATACGCCCTCCGCCAACCCATTTCATCTTGAAATTGAACCAAACCTGCGGATGCAATAACGCTCCTTGAGTTGCCCCTAATTTCATTTCTCAACCCACACAGGAATGCTGACCAGAGATTCCCGGTGTTAAAACTCCAAACCTCTGGATTAATCTAACAGCTGACCTAAATGTTTTCTCTCAAGTACAAACAGTGTATATTTTATTTTTGAGGAAGCAAAGTGATGCAAAAAATCAACGTACTGTACCGGTGGGGAATTGGTGGGGGAAAGGGGGGGGGGGGGGAGATTAGAGAGCATCCATTGCTCGATCACACTGAGACGCGCCGCTAAAGGCTTCTAAAAAACGCTAAAAACAGCGCCATAAAATGGCGACGAGTTTCTAGCGACGCGTCTCGGTCGGGCCCTATGGTACGGCGCACCTGGCATGCACGTCTTTATGGCGGCACGCTTCGCGTTTTTCTTTTGCATTTTTTTGACACGCATAAAAGTTCAAATAGGATTACGTTTTCAGCACGCTGTTCGTCAATGTGACCCAGGCAGCCGTTCTCGTTGGCACAGGCAGCCCATCTTTGTGTGATTGGGGGTTTATCAAAGCGCTTTTGACGCGCTTTTATTGCCTTTAGCGACATGACTCTGTGTGATCGGGGCCATAGGCTACAAATGTACACTTTTGTGAGATGACACATGCTACACATTGTTAGAACAGTTAGATAATCCCCAATTCAATTGTTCAGTTAGCCTATAAAACTACAGCAGCAAAGTAGTGCTCAACATGAACAAATCTTTTTACTGACTCAGGACTCATGATTCCTTTGCGTGCAAATGAGTCTGCTGAGTATTTGATTCTTGTAGAGAGTGGTGCCGCTGCATGGATCGCCAGAGATGCACGACGAAGAATATTGTTACAAACACAGCTGCACAATAAATGCTTCCAATATACTGTAAAATACTCCTTTTAATCACATTGCAATTTGAGTGAAAATAATCTCCAGTATTTTATAAATTGTTCACGTGATAAGACACACTGACCTAAATGAACGAAAAGATCCATCATTCGTTGCTCATGTAATAACTAGGCTAAGCTAGGGACCAGAGTCAGGACTCAAGAATCACAGGATGTGAGTCTTCGGGTCTGTGGGTTTTAATTCTTGTAAAGCACTGTTGCAGCACGCATTGCCAAAGAAGCACGACAAACAATATTGTTACTACTATCAGAATGTTTTCTGTCATAGAATGTGTTTATTCTTACAAATACCTTGGTATCTGGGTAGATGAGCATCTATTGTTCAAAGCACATATAACACATTTGGTGAGGGAAACTGAGATTTCAAATCGTTTTTTGTTTTTTTTTTAGAAACAAATCTTTTCAGCATAGACTTCAAGTTGTTGAAGCTACTTTTATGTCTGTGCTTGTTGTACAGTATATGCATGCATCGGCTTCAGTGTTGAGGCCCTTAAATGGTATATCATGAGGCACAGTTTTAATGTTATTGTGATTTCTGTACACAGGGCTCAGCTGTAAAAGAGACCTTGGTCTCAGACTGACACTATAAATAAAGTAATAAAAATTAAAACATTCTAAAAAACAAGCTGCATGTGCTTCCAGTAGGCTACCATTTTTTAATAAGACTGCAATTTAAGTGTAAATAAAACCCAATCTTGCATTGATAACGTGATAAGAGGCACACTGACCCAAACGAACGAAAAGATCCGGCTCTAAATGAGTCCTTCGTTTGTTGCTCACGTGACTACTATATGTTCTATGGACAGGAGGAGTCAGGACTCAAACGAATCACAGGATATGATTATTCGGGTCTGTGAGTCTTTGATCATGTGCACCAGCTTGAGCAAGAGACTCAAGTGAACCATATTATTCTCCCACTCTGTAAAGCTTATCCTATATTTGTTACTAAATGGCAATCTGCATAATAATCAACATAAATTAATCCACTGAGCCAAACATTTATAAATGTAACATTTTGTCAAGCTCTGGTTTCGAACCGGGAGCTCCATGTTATAAGCGCAAATATGCAATGCTTATCTTTACCATCTTTACTAGTATGAGTATTTCAATTGTTTACGTGACAAGGACTAAGATGAATCAAATTATCTGGATGTTCGGTTCTTTGCTTGAGCAACAGAGACTCAAAAGAACCAAAAGACTTGTTTAAAGATTCAGATATTTACACTGAACGAGAGTCAGAGATCTGGGTTGTGCAGAAGATCAGGAATTCCAACCACTACAGCAAAGTAACAACTGATTCAGGACATAGCCTACCACTACCAGTTGGCCTATGTAAACAAAAAATTTAACTTTTACCTTTAAAGATACCATAAAGTCTGAATATGTGTCTACAACTGGCCATTTATATTTCTTTAGTCCAGGTTGATCCATCACATCACAATATTTTCACAATAATTTCTGTACGGTTTGAGACCGGTGTCAATTAGACTGCTCACAATGAAAGCACAGCGGGATGCTAGCTTCCTCTGAAGAGTCTTAATCAGAGACATTTAAAGAGAGAGTCGTGCCATTTCAAAATAGTTCCCGGAAATAGCCTATAAATTCTATTTTAAATGTAAATCGGTGCATTTATTGTCTACTAATTACCAAAACCTTTTATATATCAGTAAATATATATTCAAATGTCCAACCAAGCACTTCCTGGAACTATTTTTGCAATATCGTGTTTCACCACACATTGAGTGAAACAATGCTAATTTTGATGGGCATTGTTATACTCATTGTAGGATATAGGCTACTATGAGAAATGAAGAAGAGAGATTGCATTAATTCTGTGCTATTCCTCAGATGAAACAGCACTGAATTACCAAAACTGTTATGATAAAAATGCAACCACAGTCTGAAAAAAAAACAAGGAAGCTTGGTTTCCTTTGGGCTCTGGGAGCTAGGACAAGCCACTGCGTACAAATGAGTGAGTTTACCACCCCCTCTTTTAAAGAAAACAACTGACTTTTTTTTTTTTTTTAAGGGACATAATTCACTTTCCAATGGTGAAGCACATTGTCTCTAATGACTTTTGCATCTAAGAGGTTAGAATAATGTTGTGTTTAGTGATGCTTGTGTGTATTAGGGATATGTGTTATGGATGCAATTCCAATTCCAATCCCCTACAGCCACAACCTGCTATGCAATGTATCAATGTAGTGGTTTATGAACCTGAGTAGCAAAACAAATTGGGGAAAGCAGCTAGCGATCTCTTTGGAGCCACATGACATGTGAAAATGGTGATTCATGGCATTACATTTGGCTGTAGGGACATAAGCCCATGGTAATGAACGAGCCTTAAGGAGGGCCTGGCCCCCATCATTAATCTTATAAGACCCTGCTACAGAAACCCACAGACTTACTCTATTAACGCAAAAGAAGACATCCATTTGGTTACGCTTTGTTTAACTCACCTAAGAAATATTCAGATTGCCATAAAGGCAATTATACGATTCCAGGAGGCCATTACATGGTCTTCTAGAAGCAAATGAGAAAACAAAGCCACTTTATAAAGAAAATGAGAGGGGAAAGAGAGGGTGGAGGAGATATACTTCTATTAGAACTAAACAGACTTTGCTTATTTTTCAATAAAAAGAAGTGGAAAAGAAAAATAAAGCGTAAAGAGAATAAGGTATTGAAAATGTTTGAGGTACTTAGCTATGTGCTTGCAGCTAGCAAAGCAATAAAGCTTACTGTTTATGTCACAGTCAGTATCACCCATCATTACACACCTAAGCTTGTTTTGATGAGACAGCTACCCAGGAAAAGACGGCTATTCTAAGCCTAACCACTCTGCACATGACATGGGCAAAATGAAATTACCATGACAACTTTCATGAAAATCAGATCCACACATGAGAGCACTATTCAACCCTTCAGCTCTATATTTTTCATATAGAACAATGGCTTAGATGCTTTGGAGGCCTAGAAGTACAAACGTTGTCTTGTAGATATACTGTAATCTCTTAATATATCTTTGACCAAGAAGAATCAGTAGGTTGATAACTTAAACTTAAAAAAACAAGCTAACAATTCCATACATTTGATTGTGTTCTACTTTATACAGGATATCAGCCTGTATGTAGCCTTACAAACTTGAATTTCTACATTAACAGTTTACTGTGTGACTATAATTAAAAGTCTTACATTTGTAACATCTAAATATGTAGAAAATCACATTATGGCCGAGAGGATCATACTAGAAAAAATGTCAATACAATAATAATAATTAGTTAAACAACACAAGCATACATTTAATTAACATTGAACAGAATGTAATTAAAATGAAATCAGTCTTTTTTCTTGAATTAATTTATCTTAAAGCAGGTCATCAGAGTAAGACTAACGTAGTAACTAAACAACATGGTCATGAAGGCATCTTATTGTAACTACAAAGGTTTCACGATGACCAATGAAACACACGACAGTGTACAGGCGCGTACGTATCAGATGCACTAAAACATCAGCAGTGTTTATTAGGCAACACTTTGTTTCTTTGCCAAATGCCGTGATTATTTTTCAGTAATAAATGTTTCTCCACGCTTGATAAATGCTCAAAATAATTTTCAAGCAAGCCATCGCTTTCCAATGTTTTCCATTCTCATTTTTCAGATGAAAAAATAAACAAAACAAACACGCACACACAATGAAACCAATATATAATAATAAAACAAACAGCAACACGCATCTGTCATTGGTTTTGTTTTTCTGTGGCCCACTTAATCTACACTGGGGACTGATGGTGAATTAGGTGAACAGACACAAGCTTAGGGGGGAAATTAGTACAATTACAGTTCATCTTTTCAAAAGGGAGCCACGGTGAATGGTGTTCTCTGGGGAATTAATCACCACAGCGTTTGGAGCATCTTACCTGTTTAATAACCTATTTAATCATGTCCTCTCAAGGTTCCACACCCCTAAAAAGATACGAGCAGTTGATTTTTATTAACACACAGTGCTTCCATTAAGGGCCAATTAGGAACCATGAATCAACTGATGTTTTCTGGTGCACGAGTGCATGTGTGTGAAACAAAGAATAAGCATAGAAAGAAAGAAAGAACAATTTATTCTATTCTAATTTTGTAATATACAATTTTAATTGCAAAAATAGAATATCAAACTATCTACTACAATAGTCTTATGCTTTCCTTTAATTAAAAGTATAGGTAGGTATACAGGTAATACCTCAGTATCATGCACCTCTAAATTTCTAGATGGGTGTCAGTTTTTTTTTTTTATCCTCAAATGAATCGAGGCACCTCTGTAAAAAAATTAAGCATCTCTCAAGGTCGACTGTACACTTACAACAAGACTAATTGAGAATTTGGTGTAGTCTCCCCCAAGAGGCAGACGATATGCTGCTGCGAATGCTAAAGACAAACTATCAGGATCTGATCAGAAGTCTCCAGAATGCTGACTGATTTTTAGGTCAGTTCCTCCTTTACAGCCACAGGGTGCATGTCAGACACATATAGCTACATTTCTGTCATTTGTATTCTATACATGAGGCTGCCTTTCTCGTGTGTAGTGAAGTGGGGTGGATGGGAACGGCCCACCCCCAAAGCAAACCAGTAGAGATAGGTTTAAATCTTAAAATATACTGTCACAAGTAATGAAAATAGAGCGGTGGCAGCCTTGGATCAACTATTAAAAATAGAGATGAAAACACAACCCGACTATCCACTTTATTTATATTGTATATATATATAATAAAAGTGATGTATTAAGTTAGCAGTTTCTAAACACTTCTAAATCCAATGAATTCATTTAAATATAAATTTACGTAAAACAAAAAAAAACAGAGCAATACATAAATGAAGAAACCCATTACATTCCCTCTATATGCACAACCAATATTTCTAATCTGGATTCCTATTGTTAAGCGCTGTATTATACAGACCATAAAATCTACCATGAGCAAACAGGACGGACAAGAAGTGAATGCCCCTCGTCAGCTAGGAAAACATAGACAGATGGGATTTTTTTTTTATTAAGTGGTAATTCACAAGCCATCAAGAGTTGCAGCGGTACCTTGATATAATCATAAAAACATGGAGTAATGGATAACAACCATTTTATGGCCAAATAAACACATCCAGTCACGTATATCCTAGACTGTGAAGGAAATGACTTTTGGTTTGTATGTCCATATACTGTAAATAGCAATTTTTATTACAAAGCTGAGTGAGAACGCAGGCGCAAAGCGAAGTGCACAGAACACTATGTGCCCCATAATGTTAGAGCTATACGCTGTGAACTTTCACTTTGGGAAATATATTGAGTCACACGAAGGTTCAGGAAGATGGTAGACAGCGAAACCCTGCAGACTCCAATTTAATAACACTGTGTTACGTGTTTTATTTTTACTGTGCTGTCTTTACTGTATAGGAGATAGCTCTGGTGACGGTGACACCTACTATATTGTACCAATGGCACTAACAGTCGCTCTCAAAGTCAAAATAATTGATCTAGTGAACTAAATTCTATTCCAAGGGAATCCTTACAAAAACATTTTAATATACAGCTCTGGTTAAAGAATGTATTATTAAAAACAATTGCGTTTTTTAAGTTTGTTATACAAACAAAGAACCTTCATGTTGTACAGTGATTTAACACGTGTGAACCATTTATTGGATGCAGCTTCAATTGAAATTGTGAGAAGCTTTGATAAAAAGTTTTTTTATACTATGAGTATATTTGACAGGCATTTGAAAGTCGCACTGAAACAAAAACACCCCAAAGTTGAGCTGGAGAAATGTGTCCCCTTTGTGAATGCTGACAGGCTGGTAATGATTAGCTCTCAACTAGGATTCGCCATGGGCTAGTGATTACGACAAGCTCTTCAAAGTATGACACCTCTTACCTGGAGCCCAAACAAAGAAAGAACATCACAAACATTTCTGGGGCAATGCAAGGAAGAGTTGAGCTAAATGGTTATTCTTACCCACCCCCCCACCCCCCCCCACCCCCACCCCACCCACCGTTTGTTTGCACCAGCTTTATTATTCAGGTTGTGGAAATTGGTTTTTGCTAATGAAAATTACTTCCTGCGAAAAAACAAATGAACTGTAAATGCCAGCGACTGAGAGGCTCGTACCAGAGTTTTTTTTTTCTTCCTGCCAGCGCTTACCTGCCATGACAGCTGTCGCGTATGAATTATATTTCTCAGTTTGCACTTTGTTTTGCAACCTTACCTGGATATTCGCAGAACGAAGGCTGTACACGAGGAACAGCCTGAAATGGTGGAACACTTCAATGTCGCCCTTTCCTACTCTCCGGCTCGAGTGATTATACAATTGATTTTTTTTTCTATTGGCGGTGGTGGGAGCAGTAATAACAATTTATCTTGGCTCCTTGTTCCATTACTGCGAGACTGCAGTGAAACCAGAGGAAAAGTGCGCCATTTTATGATTTATGGGGGCTATTTGACCTGTGCTTATTAGAGGGATATACAGAATGTGATGCAGGCTTTGAACATAGACTACTGTGGCTCTGCAATGGGAGTTTCGCACGTGGTCTTCAGAGAAGTCGAAGCGTTAGTCTCACTAGATTGGAAACATAGTATGACCCAAGCCTGAACGACCACATTTGAATGCACTGCAACTTTGCTACAGTGATGTATAGAGCATATTCAAGTTGCAGCCATGCAGTTACGGTCTCATTTCGGGTTTGAGGTTAAAGCCAGCAAGAAGTCAAAATCCTCTCTGCAAACACTGTTGATGTTGATGCTGATGTCAGACAGCTCCCATGCAGAAGACTGAGCAAAAGCAGCCGTTTACAGTAGGCGATCTCACTGCTGAGCTGGATATCACGACTGAATGACAATGCAGCACCGGTACGTCGAGTGGCGTGACTTGGCTTGGGTGGGAGGCAAGTAGGTACATGAGAAAGCGGGATGCTTATCGTCATGTGCGCCAGCCCAGGAACCGGATGGTCCTCAGAGAGGTAGCGGCACGGGCGGCTGCTGTGTGCTCTCTGCGGCCTCTGGTTATTCCTCATTGATTGGCATTTATGGAGTCATTTCAACATGGCAGCTAAGTCCCTGCCTCCCTCCATCCAAATCCATCTGCCTCTCGTGTGGCTAGCGATAATATTTAACTGCTGACCTTATCTGGGGGGGGGGGGGGGGGGGGGGGGGGGGGGGGGGGGGGGGGGGGGGGGGGGGGGGGGGGGGGGGGGGGGG
>JAODTR010004747.1:0-11841 GCA_025399935.1 Amblyopsis rosae | reverse complement strand
GAAGAATACATTTTAATGATAACATGTCTGTTAGGATGTTATTGTTTAATGCGCGGGACCGCCGGGTTCACTACACCTTGCCTTTTTGTGACATATTCATGTTCATCAGTTGATAATCAGGGGCTTTAATAACTCCCTTGTGCGCACGCATAAAACTCAATTCATTATCTGAGCCTGGATTGAATAAGCATCAACTTTTTGAAACTTTAAAACATTTGTTAAACATTAACTGCACTGCACTGGGATTTATAGAAGTTCCAGATTTTTTTTCAGCAGGCACAGAGAATGGTAAACTGGCAGAATGTGAGGATATTTGGTGTATTTGACAAAAAGTGTATTAGCTTACAATCACTGACTATACCGTTGAAGAACAATCTGGGCATAAAGAGGTCAAATAATGAGGCAAAAAAAGGATTTAAAAACGTTATAAAAACATCTGAAATTGGTTTATTGCGAAACGAAAGCTGTCCCTGCTATTTACATTTTGCAAGCTTATATGCATCACAAATATAAAAGGCTTACATTTATGTACATCATTTATACAAAGCCACACCCCTCGTATCCCTTGTGAACATTATGGTTGGTTAGCCACTCTAGCACTTAGCTTTGCAGAGTTTAAAACAATTTTGTTTAGTTTCAACCACAAGGATAATTCCGGAACCTCAATTAAGCATTGGTTTGCAAACGGGGAGGTAACTCCCCAACAGATATAAAAACATGAGGCATTCATTCATGTTTCGAGGTTATGAAGGCTATCAAACCTACATGTTTTCAGTGAGGTTGCTACTGACACAGCAAAATGTGATGTTGCTACACTAAAATGTGACCATAATTGATAACAAAAGTGACTGCAGGTGGCACAGGGTTGAAATAGGACACCTCAATGATAATTTCTTAAATCTGGTTAAAATAAGATAATTTGAACATGTAAAACAATATGCTTAGTGGAGCTCTAGAGAAATGCGTTTGAAAGTAATAGTCAATGAGTTGCTGTATTCGCTGTTTTTCAGAAACTTTACACTAAATTGGCCAAACCAAAGTAAAAATCACAATAAAAGCTCAAACTTAAAAGACAAAGAAATGCAAGGGACAGAGGCCAACACATATACAATATTATATGGACTTTCATTGGTCAAATAAATTCAATATGAATACAAATCAGAAATAGAAATAGAAAGCCTTTACAAATCAATAAACCAACACAAAATATTTGCTATAAGATGTTGATCGATGAAATAACATTCATTCACTGCAAATTAGGATACACATAATTTGATAATTAAGATACAAATATAGGCACTGTTTTGGTAGACAGACAAACTATTCATGAAATTTTCATTGGATCATATTTTAATACCACAATTAGTTTACTATACTGTATGTATCCATTAAGATGTAATCATTTGAGCTGTATTTTTTTGAGTACACAGGAATCATATTATGATACAGTATGTATTGGATGTAAATGCTATAATTACACCAAAAGCATAGTAGTGTTGAAATGATTACATGTGGTAGAATATGTCAAGGGTTGACTAACGTGACAAGCTTTTAAATCTAATAAATCAATGAAATATGGGGATACAACTGCATAGTTCCACAACAACATCTAAAAAGCAAATCACCAGCCTCTACATAACTATGGCAAAGTAACTTCACATTTCAACAAGTTCACTGAACAACAAAACAGTAGCACTATAGCATGGACAAGGAATACTGAAAAAAACACAATCAATAGGTGACAGTCACATGATTTGTACATTACTATTGGCACTGTACTTGATTTAGATCAGTTTTAAATAAAAATCTAAATTTTCACTTGAGATGTCGGATTCACTTAAACACGTAAATCTTATGTAAAGCTTGCATAACAATACAAAATTATCACATTTAATAATACATCTATTTGTAAGCCCATTTGTTGATATTGTAGAAATATTATATATATTTGTGTGTGTGTCATTCTATATGCTATAAAGGCACGAGAAATACTTCAGTAGCAAAACATTTATATATCCTGCTGTAAACCAAAATGCATATCTTTGTGAAATTACACAACACTGTATTACAGCAGAATGATCAGTTACACAGTGAGTGGCCTTTCTACTCAAGCATAATATAAACATTTCCCCCTGTCCAGCAGTATTCATTTACTTGTGCTTCCAGAAATAATAATAGACAATCCCTGTATAAAAGTAATGTATTAGTTTGTTGTGTATCTTGTTGTGTATTCCTGCTATTAGCTAACTGGGACATTTTTCTCAATGCAACACAATGCAAGTCAGTGTTCCCCAATCCTGTGGCCTCATGTATCGACAATAGATACACAATAAAAGGTTGCGTAAGCTGGTTTTCCTGTACATATTGCGATGTATCAAAATTGAAGTGAAGTGTGCGGGCCGTGGCGCAAAGTCTGCTGTGAGAATGTGTGTGGCAAAGTCAAGTCTGACGACTTCAAACTGAAAAGTACCAAACCTCAAAAATACAGTATGTGTCCCCTCCAGTTAGGCTACTAGGAAACATGGTGTTGTAAATAAAAAAAACATATCCTATGACTAAAACAAAAGTTAGATCATGTTAATGTTTATCAGAAAGGCCCAAACGTTAAATGCTATCAACCAGGGTGGGAAATTAACGTATTTGCCCACCAGCTACAGTGGCTGCTGGATGCCTAGTTTTACCAGCCACTTACATTTTTTACCAGCCAATATTTTCTGCTATTAAAAGTGCACAAGTTAGAATTGCGTCAATACATTAAATTTGTTTAAAACATTTATCTCCTACAATACATAATGTTGTCTTGCCGTTTCTGTAAATTTCTGCACAGCTGTTTGTGTTTATAAGATTAGGCATTTAAGAGGGAATGACATCTGCAAGAGTTCATCCCCATTCATGCCTAAATTCCTAAGCTTATTACACAAACAGCAACATTAATACAGAAAAGACACAACATACATTTACGGAGCCAAGGCTATGTAGCAGTATCACGTTTTTTTCAACACACACAGAGAACGGTAAGATAGCGAAATGCGAGGAGTAATTTGTTGAATTTGACAAAAAGTGTATTAGCTTACATTCAACTTGCAATAGCTGAATATACCTTTAACATGGTAATTTATGGGAGGAGGTAAGGCGGGGTCAGTGGCTCGGACACAATACGCGTTCAATGGGACGGAGGAAAGATGCGCAGGACCTGGCGCATACATCGTTTCAAACGTGAACATTTCTGTGCGTACTCTTAGTTTGAAAGCTGTGCTTTCATACATTCAGACCGGGACAGCCATGATACCACGCTGGCTATCAAGCATTCAGTGTTGCCATCCCTAGGTTTTGTGCAATAGCCTAGAATGATAGCAAGAAATATCCATCTCAATCTAGACCTGTCCTCGCGTTCTTGCAATGCTGGCAAACTCAGAATGACACTTGGCAAGAATGTACCTCTCAAGAACACAAGTATCTACCTAGCGTTCTTGGAATTGAGAAACAGACATTCATTTTAATAGCTTGTTATCAGGATCCTAACAACCCATTAATTTGAATCAGATGTGTTGGAGCAGGGAGACATATAAAACATGCAGGACCAGGATTGGGGAACACTGCAGTAAGTAAACAACAGGATCACAAAACTATAATGACGTCTATTATTTAGGGAAGATAAATAAAGTGACAGTAAATTTAATTAATTATCTTGTTGTATTGTGTTGTCTTTGTGATGTGTATTTGACAAACATTGAAATTTAAATGGAAAACATTTGAGTCGGCCATTGACAAATCTATATTTCAAAATAAAAATACAATATGTATTGTATGGCTCATAAATATAAATCAAAGAGGCGGCCCATGATGATTTAAAAAACACAACTCCCTTATTTGTTTCAGTCAGATCACTTTAAGCATAATGCAACTATTTAGCTCTGTTAAATATCTGTTCAGTTAGAGGTGAGTGGTGATCAATCTGAATCCAGTCCATATCATTAATGTAGTGTTATGGCACCTGATGCTGTGCTATTCTGAAAGCCACAGGAGCAGATTCTAGTGTCCTCCTCCAGTGTGGCTGGTCCCTGTTGTCCAGTCAATAATGATAAAACTCAGACTCATTACCATAAAGGAAATGCCCAGAGCAGCAAAGCAGGCAGCCTAGGAATGTGAGGAAAACAGAAAACCATGTTAAGATCAGCAACTCTTTCATAAATAATAATGCAGTTAATTCCTGTGGGAAAATAGATAAAGCCTGCAGCATACAGGCATCTCATTATGACCTTACTTCCCAAGCTCTAAAAAGCAGAGGACTATGCTAGGGGTCTTACTGCTTACCAGAATCTTGGGCGTAGAGTTCAATGGCTCCTGCTCCTTCGGCACTATGCGGATGTAGAAGATGGCAGGGAAGATAAAGATAAGGCAGGGAGCTGACGTGGCACCTGTGAGCAGACCAATGAGGAGTGAAGGTTAGATAACATATATTATGGCACAACGTGATTATATTTTGTATGGACTACTGTAACATTTGCATCAGCGTAAATAAAAAAAAAGATATTACTAGTGATATTTTAAATAGTTGGGTAGGCATTAAGCATTTAAAACTGTTGTGTGTGGAATGCATTAAAGGGCCATTTATGCTTCCTACGTGGACCCTATGCCGTAGGCTCCCTGTAGCCACCTACCCTACGGCAACCATCGATTCGACGCATCCTACAACAGGGGGATTTCGCTATAGTATTTCCTTGTTGTCAGGCAGTGAAAATGCAGTCTTTTATAAATACGATGTTGTGCCTGCAGATTGTTTCCTATGATAAATGTTGGTGTAACTAAGAGATTTGCTGGAAATCAATATTTTTATATGCTTATTTCAAAACATTTTACACTCTATTAGTAGCCAAGACAAGGGGTTCTCTATGGGGTTACATTGTTGTTCAAGCAATATTTATAGCAATGTTTATAATAATATTTTGTGTCAGCACAGATTGTTTTCTATGATATATGTTTATGTAACTAAGAGATTCGCTGGAGAGAAATATTTGTATATGCTTATTTCAAAACGTTAACACTCAATTTGTGTTCTAATTCTGGCACATAACAAGACATGACACATCCGCATTTTGGGGCTTTGCATCAATCACAAGCGTCCCTTTGGACCATAATATTAAAACTAGAACACCAAAACACAAGACAAATCAACAAACTAATTTTAGAAGACAATCAATACAATGTCACAGTACATTTTGTAACTAGAAACACAGTATCTAGGCGCACGGGTAAATTTTAACCGTTGGCGGTTTTAGGTATACAAAGATTCTTGGCGGTGTTAAATAGTGTTAAATAAGAACGTGTGGGACACACCCTGAAACTTGCGTCAGGCACTTTAGGCTATGATCATACTGCAGGCAAATCAGATTTGATTTGTTTCTCAAAACAGGTTTTTAAGAGTAGTGCTATGATGAGAACTCTTGCCACAAGATCTCGCAACATTAAAACGTGACAATATTTTTCATCGAGGTGAAAAGCTGTCTCGCGATATCAGCATGACTGAGTGAGGGTGCAATCAGCATACGTGCGTAATATAGTTTTGGATTAACCACAGTACACTAGCTCTGGAATTAACTTTGTATAGTTATATTAGCTTACCTATGGTAGGCTTTTAACAATTCACTGTAGGCCTATCTACTGTAGAAAATGTAGTCTAGGCTAGCATCATTTTATAGGTTACAGAACCACAGAGCTCATTCAATTTATCTTCTTAATCCAAAACAGCAATTTGTAAGAAAATAATATGTTTCCAGTCACTAAAGATTTTTTAAAATTAGTGTTAAAATCTTGTCATGTACCCATTAACTCAAAATCATGTATTGTCTTGTCTCGTGAATTAAATCTATCATCACACCCCTACTAAAAAGACAACTGTCATTTGCTAGGGATCAGATTGGATTGGATTGGATTTGATTGGATTTGATCAGAGAGTCCTGACATTAACCCCCGTCTGCATGGGTGTCTGTGGTATTGACCAAGCATTCCAACGTAAAAGCAGAAGAAACGGAAGTGCATCGTCTTGCCTTCTTAACAAACGCGCTGCCATGTCGCAGTGCAGATCTCAACACGACCAAGCCCCACCCCCAAATGAATATTAACATTGCTTGAACACTGCACAAGATCTAAAACTATTTAGTAGTTATATGTGGGGTGTCGATTATATTTTTTTTTAGTTTCCAAAAACCCAGGAAAGCCATTTTTTCTTGTGTGACGTCATCGCAGGAAACAAGAAAAAGTGCACACATTGGAGCTTGTTTGGTTACCATGGAGTCGGGACAGTGCAGAGACACCCGCGCACACAAATTGAATATATTTTGCCTTGATTATTAACATATTTTTGTGGATATACTATATTATGGCCCATGGATTAAACTAAACCAGTAATTAAAATATACTCTAGGTATAGTTCTTGTTCTGCATTTAACACATCTTAGGTAACTTAGGTAAGCTTATGTAGACATGAAAATGAAGACCTTCTCCCCTGCCAAATTTTACATTGTGCTGCCCACTTATGTGTGCAGTTACGGTTGATCATACGGTCTCGCCAGCCGGCTTTAACATTGTGCTGCAGCCTGCACACTTGTGTGCAATTACGGTCGTAGCAGGTCGTCTCAATTTTATCATCTGATCATTGCGGGTAAACTAACTAACTAACCTAACCCCTTATATTATTCAGTCATAAGAAATAATGATCCTCAATAAACATTGTCAGTTCATTAACAACTGCAATAACACGTAGATATGTGAACCACGTTTGTGTGCCTTTTATGAGTGTGCCTTCTATATGGATTAATGGGTTGTGTGGGCGTTCATTTTTCACCTTGCCGGCCGGTAAGATCTTAGTGAAAGAAGGACGTAATGTTTTTACACATTTCACATAGACTCTTTCATTAAATCAATGTACAAAATCTAATTTTTTAACAATATAGGTAGGCAGCTGCTGTGTACATTTGTCGCAAAACCTCAACTGAGCAGATGTTCTTCCAACTGTCACATTTGGCATTTCAGAATTCTCACATAGAGCTCCATTCAAAATTCTCTAAGTGGCATGTCTCCTCTATATAATGTCTGTTTATAGCGAGCTTTTGTTGTAACTTTCTAATCCTACCAACAGCAGATTTAATGTAGAAAATAGGAAATGCCTGGTAGTGTTCACATACTTTTCGTGCTATGTCATATACAAAATTTACTGTATTTTGACTATTATGTAAACTGTAAGCATTATGTTAGGAATATACTTTTATACAACATATGTACCAAAGGGACCAAAGGTATGTAGCAGTAGCAACTGTATCTACTGGCCAATTATGAAAACTGAGGTTTTGTGCATAGTCTATTTGTGAAATAATTTGGTGTAAGTAGTCGAACGAAAACATGTTTTCTGTAGGATATGTTTAGTATGTATATGTGTATGCATACATGTATCTATAAATGTGTACTGTATGCGTCAAAGCATCGCTCTAAAGAAACACTGTTAAACTCAAACCTCTAAACACTGAACTTTGAAATGTAGCCCCTTAAAACATGCTGACCACTGTGAGGGAGGCTGAGAATAATATTTACTCAGTCAACCTGCTTGTTGCTTTGTTGGAACGCTTTGTTGAAACCTGCATTGGTAATGTTTCTTATTATGCCTTTTTAAACAAGGCAACATTAATAACGGTTTGAGGGGTTGGGTGTGAAATTTTAAATGAATAATTACCATATACATATGATTTAAATATCTTTAAAAACAATATATCATAATCCAGTGTTTCCCTTAAATGTACTGTATACAGGGGTAGACGAATATGTCCACTGGCCACTCGGTCCCACCAAGTCAGTTAATCTTGTGGCCAAAATTACAAGTTTGTGGCCTGCATTTTTACAAAGTAACAAATAATTATTTTTTTTAACATCTTGTAGGCTGTTTATTCATTTTATTGTTACCCATCCACATATACACATCTATATACATTTGTGTTATAATTTCACGACGTTTAGTAGGCTATAGAAAATCACAAATAATAGGCTATATTAATAAATACTTTCCCCTCCACTATTTTCTCATGATTATGTTGCTTAATACTTGTAATCAAGAATTAATTGATTGTGTGGGCTTTAACCATTAGACTAGCATGTTTGGGCCGTGAGGCTATCATGAATAGGCTATATTAACATACATGCTGACAATAATTTAGGCGAGCAACATGCTATGAATAGCCTATGTTAGATCGATCAAATTCTGGGACAGGTCTAAAACAGCCAAGCAGAAAAACGTTTACTCTCGCAGTCGCATCCACTATTCTTTTAGCAAATCTAAACCTTGCATTAAGTGGTTTCACTATGGAGGTCCAGCTCCTTGTATGGCGTGAAGTGGGTTGAAGGCTGAGATATAGCCTGAAGATAGCCTAAAAAGCTTACAATACTATAGCATAAAATAAAATATGAAATTAGGGTGGCCACTGGTTGTACATTGTTGGTGGCCAAAATGTAAAATTGTGTTGCCAAAGGCACCGGGCACTCTGCAATGTTGACCCCTGACTGTATATATAATGACCGCCACTGCACGGAGTAGATGTCAACATTGACTCAAGCGACGATGATCATAAATCCAGCATTAGGCCTATATTCGCTGAAGGGAAAAGAGCCCTGCAACTTCACATATCACAGTAATGATACAGCAAACACATACATTTGCTAGGAATATGCAAGGAAACATGTCTGTGAAATAAACAACTTTTAGAAGATCCATCTTAATACAAATAAGTCCTATTCACACATTGTTCCTGGTAAATTACCTGCATGACTGTGCAGGCAGCTAGTGATTTCCTCTATTTAGACATGCAGCTCCATCCAGGGACATTTACCTATTGAGCCTGTACATACATGCTGTGGTTAGTACCGGAATGATACAATTATAGCCTAGGGTTGGGCAAGATGGTCAACCAGTCGATGTCGATAAATATCAAGATAAATGTCAACCAATTTCTTTCTAATCTAAAGGCTGAATTATGCTCCTGGCTGAACATATTTATGGCCAGGTATCATATCTGAGGTCATAATTTTTTATAATGATCTGTTTCTACAATTTACAACAGGATGAATACAAATAATGTCTCCCCCTTTCTGTTGTAAATAGCCTTAGTTAAATTTAAGTTATAATAGGTCCTAAAATAAAGTTATCTAAGTTAAATATTGACTAATAAACTTTAATAAGTTCAATAATATTTTTTGTACTTCCTGTCACATAAATAATTATCTGCAATCTAAAGTGACATTATTTTCAATAGATGTGTTAATACATTTGCAGATATTATTTTGAAGTAGATAGGTGTGTATCCTGGTCCTCTGGAAAAGAGTTAGCATGTCAACAATGCTCCGGTGATATGGCCCTTTTCTGTTGGCTGCACACGGCTACCGAAGGACATTCCAACAAGGTATGTACATTCAAGGTAGGTTCCAAATTAAAAGTAAAAATGACTACAGATTTACTGCAGGAGTGGTTCAAACAGCGCCGTCGTTATGACGACCAGGTACAACTGAGGGTACTATCGGCATTGGAAAACGACCATGCTGAGGCGAGCAGAACCGAGGCGAGTAAAGTCAAGCTGGTACCAGCCGTGGAAAAGAAAAATGAACGTTTTGAATCGGAGTTGAGAGAAATTAGATGACTTTATTGTTAAACAAACACGGCTTGGCAATACATTTACCATTTGAATGGACTATTATAGTTGAGTTTATAAAATTTTCATTTTATAATGTTTTCCCGATTGCTTAACCATTCCAGTGTGTGTTTAAGAGCTGTACACTTGCTGTATAGCATTCTCTGTGACATAAATACTGTAGCTAGCCTCACGCTAGTTGTAACATAGCAGCAGGCAAGTCTACATGCTCAATATTATTTTTAACAGAATAATTAATTTAAATAACGTGGGGTAGAGCAAGGAGATTGTCCAGTAGTTAATCAATCATAGACGACATCTTTAAATTAAGATTGATAAATTAAAACAACCATTTATCGAACATTTGTTATATTTTTATCGAGGAAAATTGTATATCGCAATTATTGTTATTGTTTTATAGCCCAGCCTTAGAATAGCCTGGACAGTCCAACAGAGGGCGGTAGGTAATGCAACACTTTATGGATGCTGTCAAACCATAAACAAATACAAGTTTACTTTTGAGCTTGCTTCACGCAATTTGCGTTTCAACATAAATATATGCAGCACATATACATCCTATCTTACGCATTGTCAGCTAGAGGCTATTTACCGATAGTACTCGTTAGATGGGCTACTACTCCAATAGCTTTCTTTTTCCTGGAGGCGGCCTAAGTGCAAGGGCTATCTAATGCTCTCAGATACCCAGTGATTTTAACACAGAGCTGTCAAATCTTACTCTTTTACCGTGAGACACGCATATTAATCAGCTCACAGGCCACACCTCACGCTGAGAATCACAAAATAAATTAACTGGTGCTTGCCTTGCATGCTGCCTGTTATTCCGCATAGTGAACAGGTTGCACACAACCTGAAAAGTACGCACAACAGGCAGTGCTGCAGGTAACGGGGCACACTAGCCTGACAAAACTCATCCACATGGAGGGAACCACAAGATGTGAAATTGTTCTTTGTTGTAGCCTATGTCAAATTTAATCAAAATACCCACAAGCGAGCACTCGGACAGTTCAAAGTAACACATTTCTCCTCATGCGGACATTTCTCAATGCGCATCAATTATAGGGTGTACACTGCACACTAGCCTACAGCCAGAGGTCTTTGGAATTGGCTATCTTTATAGGCATGGGTCATATGCAATGTTCAACAACACAGTGTAACTTTTTTATTATTATTATAAAGTATCACAATTTTTGCAGATTAAACACCCTCTCAGATCAAACATAAAAATATAGAACTTCGTATTAGAAAAAAAGTAGTGACCTATCTTACGTTCTGTACTGTATCTTACTACCAGTATACTGGTACGGTACCTAGAGTTACCTATTGTGCTACGGTACAATGCTGTACAACACTTTTGGGGAATTATTTACAATATATTGTTGCTTCAGAAAACACATAATAAGTGCATAAGATACGATTCTGATACAACGCCATTGATTATTACATCCCTGTACTAATGTCTACAGGGAAGCAACCTTACCGTATAGTGTACTATCATAACTGAATTACCGGTACCCGTAGACTCATGGTATTCCGGACAGGATCGGACAAAAAGCTATCCATACTTTTTGTAGGCTACATTCCAATAAGCAGATATAGCAAAAAAGATTAGTGTTTCTGATTAGTCCAGGTATCCATACTCGTCCAACCGTTTACAGTCTTGCCGGTTTCAGATCGGTGAGAGTATAGGCTACAGTCTGTGTGGTACAACATTAAATTAAATCCAATAAAAGCTGTTCACACGGTTATATTTTCTTTAGCATGCTGTTGAGTAGCGACCACGCGGTGCACGTTGAGCGCTGGCCCGCAGCCCACCAGCGTCTTGCATCCATAGGTGGCTCCAGACCCTCGCAATCGAAGATTAGTCCACAACACATCTCGGTGCCCTCTCGGATCCACATGCATTCTGAAGCCGCGTTTCAAAGTCTGTACGAAACTTCCATATTGCCTGTGTCATGACAAAAAGTGATTTCCCGATAAAAAGTGGCACCCGGAAGGAAGCAGCCTGGTCAGTTTGAGAGACGCACGGAGAAACGGATCATCCATCCATCCATCCATCCATCCATCCAGCTTCTCCTGCTTATCCGGAGTCGGGTTGCGGGGGCAGCAGCTTCAGCAAGGGACCCCAAACTTCCCTTTCCCGAGCAACATCAGC